>VYZT01050763.1:144481-179579 GCA_013400735.1 Pomatostomus ruficeps | reverse complement strand
TCCCACAAGGATCACTGACTCCAACACGCTGCCCTAGCCCACTTCCTCACCGCTTCCCTGGGTGCCAAGAAACATCTTGGAATACCGAGAACATATTCCAAGCACCAGTTCAACCATGCCCCAGCAGCTCTTATGCCGGTCAGCTCCAGCGAAGCCTCTCCCTGGTGCCCACCTGGTCCCGGCGCTGATGACGGTGCCATTGCCCAGTGTCGCCAGTGCCGCCACCAGCACCTCGGTGTATCCATCCCCCGCCAGCTCGGCGGGAGCGGGGACATCCTGCTCCAGGAAGGAATTGCCCTCCACTCCCTCGAAGACCACATAGGAGGCCCCCAGTGCCTGCCGCAGGCGCCGGGCACGAGCCAGGTACCAGCCCAGCGCCGCCTCGCTGGTGACGTTCAGGCGGGCGCAGAGCTGCCCCTTCCAGGTGGTCAGCAGCGGGATCTGCGGAGGAGGATGGGAATCCCTGTCAGATCCATGGAATATCCTGCTGACTCCGGGGTGCAAGGCTGGGGGATGCCATGCTGCCCCCATCCCACCCTGCGCTGTCTTGGTGCAGCGCATCAAGGCGCAAACCCTCCCTCAACCCACCCAAAATGGTTTGGGGGCTGAGGGGGGTCCCGTACCGAGCTGCCCCCGGGTCGGGGCTGCCGGCTGAGCCAATATCCCGCGGCCTCGCCGCCGCGCAGGGAGCGCAGGAAGAGCGGGGAGGTGACGCCAGCGTACGGGGACAGCGTGATGGAGAGCTCCAGGGGTTCCACCAGTGCTGGGGCCTGCCTCTTCCTGCGCTCCGAGGGCACGAGGTCCTGCGGGCAGGAAAGGCAGGGATAAGGGGTTTGTGGGAGTAGGAACACCACACTCCCCATGTGCCCAAAGAGTGGCGGAATGGCCGTACTGTGGCAGCAAGGATGGCAGTGCCGCGCTCCCCCAGGGCCACGACGCCCTCCTGAAGGCGGTGCCGCTTCAGCCTCCGCACCAGCGACCTCAGGCCTCGCTTGATTTTGGCAGCGGAAGCCTCCGGGCCGTGGTACCGCCAGATCGGAGACCTGCAGGGTGGGAAGTTCCTCGTGAGATGCTTGGGACAGCCAGCAGGACGTGTGGAAGGGTTCCCACCACTGGGGAAAGGAGTGCTCACCCCAGGAGCGCGGTGTCTGGCAGTGTCCGAGCCGCTGCTGCCGGAGCGCTGGCCGTGTGCCGGCGGGCGGCCACCACGTCGGCGCTGACGCAGAGCTGGTAGTGCAGGGGCTCCGCTCGGCCCGCCGGCGTCTCCAGGCAGAACTGCCGGTGGCTCTCCAGAGACAGGAGCAGGGGCACCTCGGGAGCCACTGTCACCGTCACTCCTTTGGGGGAAGAGTGGGAAAACGGTGTCTCGGCAAGCGCCTGGCTGTTCCCAGTCCTGGGAGCCACAGGGATGAGTGGGGCAGAGCCCGGCTGGTGCCAAAGCCTCCTAGGCTGATCCCACCACAGATCCAGCCATGCCAACCATCCCCACCCTGCTCCTGCTATTCCCTTGTGGACTCCAAACTGCCTTTCAAGGGCTGGATTTCTCCCTTTCCTGCCTTTTTGCTCGGCGTTCAGCAGCCTCAGCAGTGCAGGGCAGCTGCAGGTCGTTGGATTAATTTGGGGTAATACCTGAAGTTTGGTGTTCTGCAGAATAATCCAAATACCCCCTCCAAAAACAACCCAGCAGCTGAACTCCTGCCTGAATCCAGCATCCCACAGCGGCATCAGGGAGCCATGAAACCACTCGAGTGGAGCTTGGGCACAGATCTGGGCTTAAGAACGGACCAGGCACACCGAGAGCCTGGGATGTCCCTGTGGGGACCTTGGGCCACCCCATCCTCAGGCACTCAGGTTCAGTACCGTGGCCTTTCCCACAGGGATGAGGTGGCATGGAATCCATCCCTTGTGCCCTGTTGCCACAATATTTGTAGGATATTTTATTCCCGGACACATCTTCGCTGCTCTTAAAGTTTAGAGGTGAGGAGGTGAGTGGAAAAGCACAGGGATGGAAGCTGCGAGACACTGGACAGGGAAGGAGGTGTTTACCTGTGGATCCCAGGAAATACCTCTCCAGGACAGGCCCAAAGCCATCGGGGTTCGTGCCAAGGTTGCCGCTGACCAAGGGCTGCGCGGGGCTCTCGGCTCCATTGAGGGGCCAGCGCTGGGCACGGACGCTCGGCCCTCCGTACCAGGAGACATTGGCCATGGAAAAACAGTCCTGCAGCCAGGAAAACATCAGCAAAGAGGGAGGAATACTCAGGGGGAGCAGGAAGGCCAGGCTTGGAGCAAGCTGTGCTGGTGGAAGGTGTCCCTTTCACAGCGTAAAATTATGGTTTCATTTAAAAACAAAGGAAAAGCAAGACATGCTCCCCAAAGCCTGCCAGTTTTTGCTGGAGGAGCTAGAATAAAATCAATCAGCCACGACAATCACATTTCTGTACCCCACTATGGTTATCAAACACCACTGAGCCGCAGGTGAAAAGATCCTGCAAAGGTTTGAGCGAAGAGACTCTGCAGGTGTGAGTGGTGGTGGGACAGGAGTGCCAACGGAGGGGGAAATTCAAGGAAACAGCTTTAAAATGCACTGAGGGCACTTGCAGAAGCCCAGCTGGAAAATCTGTGTATTTTGGTTGGTTTGTTTGTTTGTTTGGGGTTTTTTTTGGTCAGGTTTTTTATTTAGTTGGTATTTTTCGTTTGGTGGGGTTTATTTTTTTTTCCTCTGTTTTACTTAACACATTAACCTCTCCAGCTGCCTTCCCCAGAGTTTCTGGGGCGAATCTTCAAGTGCAGCTGTCCCCACCTGAGCTATCACAGAGAGCTTTTAGCCCCATCTTGAGCCCTCACCTCGATGGCACCACAGCGTCCCCAGGGTGACACATCCTCTCTCCCAAGGCACAGCTTCCCTCTTTCCCGAGGGCTGGTAACAAGAATTTCCCTCAAGAAACTCAGTTTGGAGATTTGGGGCGCTTCTCGTAGACCTGACAGGGCCCTTGGCAGGGGGGACATCCCCATCCTTGGCCCGCCCTCCTGCCAGAAACCATCAGTTTTCACTTCAAAGCCTCTCAAACTTTCCCTTCCTGCCAAATCGAGGGATCAGCAGGACTTAGCGTCCTCGTGACTTCCCAGGCGGGATGGGCTTCCCCGAAAGCCCGGAGATTTGGGGCCGTGGAGGGGGTCTGGGGTGGGCAGAGGGGAGCTGGAGACCCCCCCCACTCAACCTGCCCCATGTTTATTCCCAATCCCAAGGCTCCGGAGCCTCCTGGAGTCCTGAGCTGGGGAGCACAGAGAGGTTAAGTCTCTCGAAGGGGTGGGGAGAGGAGATGTAAATTATTAACGTGGAAACCCTGGAGGCTCAGAATAGCTGTACCAGGTGTCAGCTGAACTCGTTACACCAGCTGGGAAAGAGGGAAAAACAGTCTGTTCTTAACTCAGATTTCGCTGGATCACATTTTCCAACGGTTTGGGGTTTTTTTAAAAAAAGCGGGGAAAAGCCTGTTCTGTCTCACTCATCCTCTCAAACGCCTCACACCGATGTCAGTGGAGGAGACTCGGGGTTTGTGCTCAGGCAACACCTTCCACCCACCCAAAACGGTGCCAACAGGTGATTTACGGCTAAAGGGGGACAATACTCCATCCCACAGGATCCCGTCCCGCTTCCCTCCCTGCTCTGAGGGCTCCCCACCACTGGACACCCCACTCTGACAGCATTTCTCCTTCCCCTCCTAAGGCTCCTTCCCGGAGTCTGCTTTTATTTAACCGAGGGAAAAAGCAGGGAATGATACCAAAAATAAAGCCCCCATAAATGCTTGCAGCAGCGGACACGGATTATTCCCATCCCGCGGGAGCTGCCCATTGTGTCTGTGTTGGAAGAGACCTTCCCGAGGCTCTCGCCAGCATTGTCATCTCCAGTGGTTATTTACTCCGTCTCCATATAAACACAGCTCTCCCACCCCGGGGTCACCAGCGTGGCACCACCACGGGATTTTGGGGCTCAGCTTCAGGGCACCATGCTTCCTAAAGGTTTTTCCCACCTGGCACCTTCCGGCTGTGGAAGACAGGGAGCCACGATCACAGTGCGACCCCGTAACCGAGCTGGGGGATCATGGTCAGGCCAGACCCTACCCTGTAGGATCCCGAAGGATTTGGAGCTGGATACAGGGGTCCCTGTTACCTTGAGGGTCACGTCGGGGCGCAGCGGGGTCCAGCGCACGCCGTAGCACTCGGTTCCGGGGGCTGCCGGCGGCTCCAGGGAGAGCCGGAGCTCGGCGTCCTCCTCCCAGGAATAGCAGAACTGGCCGCCGTCGTGCCAGCAGCGGTCCCGGGGCGGCGGGGGCTCGGTGGCCGGCACGCTGCCCACGGCGATGGCCAGCACCGGCCGGCCGGCCGGCAGCGCCCGCAGCAGCAGCGCCCCGCGTCCGCGCTCCCACAGCATCCCCGCATCCCGGCCCCGCAGCACCCACTCCTCCGGGGACTGCTCCAGCGCCTGCCACGAGATGATGCCGATGGTCATGGCGAAGAAGACGGCCACGCCGAGGCAGCCCACGGCGCCTTTCCAGGGCTCCGTCATCTCCCTTAAGCCCAAGGTCCAGGTGGACTCCGGGATTTGGCCGGTGTGGCGGGGGGGGGGGAGGGGGGGATCGCAGGGAGGNTGTGATCGCAGGGATGCTGCGGCTCTGCTTCTCTCCGCTCCTGCAGCAGCACGGGAAAGAAAACCCTCTGGGATAGCTCCAAAAGATCTTCTGGGACAGCTCCAAAAGATCCTCTGGGATAGCTCCAAAAGCATGCACAAAAAACGAATTGAATAAAAAAAATTGTTTAAAAGAAGGAAAGCTGCAACTCTGTTCTCTCTGCACTGATCCCGAGGTAAGAGGAGTCCCTTCCACAGCCTCCTCCACGGCAAATCCCGCTGCTGGGCTCGGTGGCGGTGGCTCAGCCCCTTGGCACAGCCGCCAGCACCCAGTGACACCGAGGAGGAAGAGGACACACGTGGCCCAGAGCCCGGGAGGGAGACGTGGCCATGGACAATGGGAATCGGGGCCGCGCTCCAGCCTCCGCTGCTCCGTGGGGTTTGGCATCACTTCCCCGCTCGGATTGGGAGCAGCAGCAAATAGCCAGGGGTACAGGGAAACATCCCGGGGTGGGTAGGGAAAGGAGGGGATGCAACGTCCTCTTTCCATCTCCTCCCTCTCCTCCCTGGAAAAGCGTTTGGATAATGCACAGAGCAAAACCGCCTGTGGGTGCTGGGTGAGCCCAAGGGAACGGGCTCCTGCTGCTCCACCAGGTGAGGAGGTCACCTGTGGTGGCAGCCTCGTGGGTGGCCCTGCCTTGTCCATGCATCCCAGACCCCATCCCGCTGCCCGATGGCCCACTGGGAATGGTGCCACCTCCCCTGGCACAGCACACCCACCCCTACACCCCCCATCGCTCCCTGCCCACATTTCATTACCTAAAAGCAGATTCGAAGATGCTGTCACAGCCCCTGAAGCGTCCTTGATGTTTTTCCCAGTGGTGAGAGGTTTTCCTCCTCTTTCCCTGGGCAGTTTTCCCTCCCGGCCGCGTCCGAGACCCGTGGAGCCGAAGGAACTTGATCCAGACTAACGCAGGAGCGTTACTTAAGCCAAGCTCCCTCCCTCCCTCCCTCTCTCCCTCCCGCCCGCTCCCCTGCAGCCCGCACGTAGCCACAGGTGGCTGCATCCCCAACACGGGCAGGACATTAAAAAATATGAATTTTTAAAGGCTTTTATTTATGGGGGAATAATTTTAAAGGGATTTTTTGCCACTTTGCTGAGGTGGCTCTGGTTGAATCTTTACTACACGCGTGTGAATCCACACGTGAAGCCCTGGGAGTGCTGGAGCCTCCTCATTCTCCTACTTTGGCTTTTGCTGTTGTTATTATTATTCAGTTTTGGGGGATTTAATCCCTGTTCCTACTTCACTGGAACCCCCTTAGATCAACTCCAGAGCTGCCAAAATGGGTGCTGCTGCTAAGGGTGCACCCAAAACCACTGGGAAGCCACTTCCCAGGATACTTGCAATCCCCACCGGTGCAAAAACTCCAGGAATCTGAGATTTCCATTGGCTTTTCCATGCCCCAGTCCCCATTCACGTTCCTTTAACCCTGTCTACAGGTAATTGGGGAAGATGTGGATTTTCCAAGCGATGTTACAACCTGTTGGCTGCCAAGATACGTAAAACTTGGGATCTAAAAGCATTTCCCACATCCTGCATCCAGGCAAAACCCCGGCAATCCCAAGCCCTGAACGCCAAGGCCAAAGCCCTGCTCACCCCAGACGTTGCTCCCCAGGACAGCCAAATCCACCAGGAAAATTCTCATCTGCGGCCCAAATAAGTGCCTGGGTGGGCTTTTCCTCTCCAGGATTAATTTTTCATCACAGCTGGGCCAACATCCAGTGTTGGATGAAGGGGAAAATGGTGGATCGCACCAGGACAAGAGGGGATTCCAGAGCAGGAGAGGAGGTGGATCCAGGATAAGGAGAAAGGATGAAAAAAGCTTGGATATGAGCTAGGAGACTGTGAAGTCCATCCCAAAGAGGCTGGGGATTTCTTGGGAATGCAGTCAGGAGAGGTTATAGCAAAGCTGTAGGTGATGGACCCATGGGACCCCAAAACTGGGTAAAATAAAGGGAAAAATTAAAAAATAAAATAAAAAAAGAAGGAAGAATGGGTGCTCCTTCAACCAGGAATGTTACAGGCACTTTAGAGGCTCAACGTTCCCCATGACCTGGGAAAGGGGAACAAGCGGAAGCGAATAAACCCTGTGGTGATTCAGAGCTGCTCACTCACAGCATCAGCCGGAGCCGATGGAATTACTGGTGTGGGATTGATCATCTGTCTGTGAGGCTTTGTAGATCCATGTGCCTCGGGGAGAGCTCGGTTTGGATGCAAAACCTGCAGAAACAGGGCAGAGGAGAGGGGAAAAATGGACTTTTGGGATGATCTGGCATCCTGGCACGCCGGGAAGGTTTAATCCTCTGTCCAGAGGAGAGAAAGGGATGTGGCAGCAGCACCCACAAGCAGCACAAGGATTGGGAATTCCCCATTTCCCACCCCAAAACGGGCCAGGGGTAGCGGGAAGGGGGGCGACTGATGGGGTTGTTTGGCTGCAGCAGCTGAAGGCAAAGCTCTGTCACATGGCACAAGATTAAATCACATCCTTGGAATGGTAGAGGGGCCCCCAAGGTGGGATTTGGGATTAGGGAAACCCCGGGATGGCGCGTCCAGCGGTGCGGATGCAGCAGGATCAGCAGGGACACGGGGCCATACCTAGGTGGGAGAGCAGGAAATGGGGACGTTTTTAAAAACCTTTTTCTTAAAAAGCAGCTCAAATCCCAGGGAAAAATCCTGCTGGAGCTTTCACCAACTCAATATCTGGGCAAGTTTGGGCCTCCCCCCCAGCTCTGCACACAGCCTGGGGGTTTGGGCTGAGCCCTCTCCCACCCTCCCAGAACTCCTGGTTTTTGGGAGGAGGAAGGGTTCTGCGAGCTTTCCTGCCCATCACAAATCTCAGCGTGAACTGGCTCCCACAAGCAGAACGAAACCTCCCTTCATCTTCCTCTCCCTGCCAACAAAAACCACTTAGCCTTGACCGGTCACAGGGAAAAATAACACTTTGGGGTGGCTCCCTGGATTCCAGGAGGGTGTCCTGCCCCTCTGCTTCCAGAGGTTTTTTTTATTAAAAAAAACATTTTAAAATCTCCTCCTATGCAAAATGGAGCATCTTGTCCCTCTTCCTGACTTTTCAGGCCTTGAGGTTCCTTTTTTATATCCAGCAGGGCTTTCCAAGCTCCAAGGTCGCTGAGGGGCTTGGAGCAACCTGTTCCCATGGCAGGGAGTTGGAACTGGATGGGCTTTCGGGTCCCTTCCCACCCAAACCATCCCAGGATTCTGGGATTTGCCAACGCTCCAGGTTCGCTGGGCCGTGTGGGATGTGGCACCCACGGGTGGACAGTGCCCAGGGAAGGGATGGAGTGGGAGGCTGGAAACACATTTAACTCACCAGCATCCATAGGCAGAGCTCGGGAATCCAAGCTTTTTGGTGGAACGCCCAGAAAACAGGGACTAACGGTTGTTCCCACTGGGATTTAAGATCAGTGTCCCCCCTAGGAGAGGCTTCCACCATGTGGATCATGCTCCTTTCCAGAGTCCTGTCATCACCTTTCGGGCTGGCTGGAAAAATGGGGAGCACAGAGAGCCACAGGGATTTTCCACTTTCGTGGCGTTGCACTTGGGAAGGCCCGGCCCTTTCCATCAATATTTTCCTTTAAGCACCAGAAATTACAGCCACAGCTTCCCAGCAGCACGGCCAGACCCTCCTGGGGTTTCTGGTTTGGGGTTTCTTAAATATTATTATTTAAAAAAAAAAAAAAATACACCGGAGAGCTGTGTGGGTTGGCCAAGAGCAAAGGAAAACTGGTGGGAGCAGCAAAGTGCCTCCAGGACCTGGCATTTCTCCCTCGTTTTCCCCAGTGGGAAGCAGGCTCATCCCAAAACTCTCCCTGTAGGGATGGATCCTACGGCACCTCAAAAGCCTACACAAAACTCCCATTTTTATCCATTTATCCGTGAAATCTATAAACTGGGAAACACAGCAATGAACCAGAGTGGATTCCCTGAAGCTGGAAGCGTGGATGGACATGGATATCCCATCTTCCTGCCCTCCCAGAGTTTATCCAAAGGGAAAAGATACCTTCAGAATCCAGCCTGGGAATAAATCAGCCCAATGTGCCGTGGTGGGTGTCCTCTTTCGGTTTTTCTTCCCCTTGCAGTTCCCAGCCTTGCCTTTCAGGGCCAGCAAAAGCCTTTGGCTGCGCTGGAATTCTCCGTGCCTTAGGGAGCTATTGCTCAGTGTAAAAGGAAAAAAAAACAACCGGCTGAAAGGGTGATGTGGTTCCTAAATCCCCAAATCTCAGCCCAGGTTTCCACGAACTCCACAGCTATTTATAAAGCAGGAGACGAGCAGCAGGACTTGCGCTGACAACGTGGCCTTATAAATAGGAACAGCCCTTGGAAGCGATCATTGTCCCTTCCCATCCCAACTGTGTCCCACGAACCAGGAATGCCGGGATTTGGGAGCTCTTTGTGTCCATCCACAGCCCATTTGGGCTTTTGGGAGGGTCTCACATTGAGCAGCAGATTTTGGGGAGAGGGTGGGCTGGGGAACAGCCTGGAGCACCCGAAATAATCCACGCATGGATAATTTTCCAGCTGGAAAGTCACAAGCTCCAGCTGCCAGTTTTGGGATGGAAACAGCCCCCAGGTACCCCTTGCCCCCCTTTTCCCTTCAGGCAAAGCCTGATATTTTGGGGACACCAAGCCCCCGTTCCTAATGCACAATATTCCCTAACATTGCTAATCTGAGGGCTCTGATTTGGGGTTTCCAAAGGCAGCACCTGCTTGGAAAGGGCTGTTGGCAGTTCCACTCTCCCCATGACTCCCGGGAACAGGCCAGATCCATGTGCTGCTCCTCCAGGAGAAGCCGTCATAAAGCCCTAAACCTCTATTTTTTTTAATTAAAGCAAGGCACCACTGATGACAAAAGTGGCTGCGAAGAGAGAGCAGCTGCACCCCACAACCTCAGCCCATGATTTTGGTTTTCCAGCAAACCCCTTGGCAAAGGGAGAAAAGGGGGATAACTGGGGGAGGCTTGGCATGCCAGGGAGCTGCTGGGGGTGAGCAGAGTGAGGGAGCTCTTGGAAAGGACCTTCCTGCTTCACCCGCCTCTCCCAAGCTTCCCAGAAATCTGGCGAGCAGATTTGCAGCCCGCCTGCTGCCAAATCCAATCCTGGCCCTGGAGATGCCGTCGGGATGAGGAGACCAAAATTCTTCGGCTTCTCTCCATGGGGCTGAGCCACCGCAGGCTGGAAAGGTGCGGGACAACCTTCAGGACAGCCACCTGTCCCCAGAGAGGTGGCACTTCCCAGCCACATGCAGGAACATCCAGGAATATCCCCGGCTCCATCCATCCCGCTTCCCTGGGGGAGTTATTAGCAGCCCCGAGGCCTGGTGCTCCCCAAGGACCATTGTGGTTCTTTTGGGACAGCTTCAAGGCAAACCAAACCCCAGCCCTCATTCCTGGATCCATTCCCAAACCCCCCTGAAGTGTGGCTTTAGTGGCATCGCCCTGCTCGGCAGGGAGGGGGCTGCAGGTCCCACACCCCCACAGAGCCACATGTGCCTCCAGGGAGTTCTGGGCACCTCCTTTCCAGGGATCTGGCTTGGACTCACCTTCCCGGGGCTCTAAAGCTGCAGGCTCTGCTCTGAGTAAGGCACAGACCTTCCTCTTCCTCCTCATCTTCTTCCTCTTTCTTCTTTTATTCTTCCTCCTCCTCCTCCTCCTCCCTTACGCAACCCCTGCAGACCCCTCACCACAGGAATTTAGGATTTACGCCCCGCAGAATTCCCCCCCCCCACCCCAAAACCTCTCCCCACCCCAATGGATGCCGCATCCTCAAGACCTTCCTTTATAAGGGAGAGGAAGCTGCCCCCGGAGAGCCATTAGAGGCTTCCAGTAATTAGCAATTACCAGCTCCTGAAGAGCTGCCCCTGCCTCTCCTAATGAGGTTTGGTGCTAATTATAGCAGGCAGGGCCAGGAGCCCTGGTGAGGGGTTGTGGCAGCGACCACACGGAGCCTTCTGGATTCCTTGGGATATAAAAAAGGGCTGGGGTTACTCCAGGACAGCGATCCCGGCTGTGCTGAGTGCTCTTCCATTGCCAGGAGCACTGGGGATGCTGTTCCAGCGCTGGCCCGGCTTCCTGCTCACGAGCTGGTCCTGTCTCATCCATCACTTGGAATAATTCCTGCTGAATATTGGCGGGATTCCGCCATGCCCGGCTCCAGACGGCAGCTAAATCCATCCCCTTGGACAACCCTTGGGGGGTATTTGGGAACGGAGCAACACTCAAATCCTTCATTTGACAGGCTCAAGTGTGCGTTCAGCATCCCAGTGGAGTTTAATCCCTCCTGAGCTCCTCTCTCCCCATCCCAGCGCTTCCCAAACCAGCTCCTCTCCAGCCGGGGCAGCAACACCTACCCCAGCTCCCAGTGCTCAATTCCCTTGGGAATGCTTAAACCCCCTAAAAGCAAACAAAAGCCCCCCTTTTCCTGCCCCCTGAGGCTTTTGAGCCGCATTTGGGCTCTGCCCACACACAGAGCCCTGAGCGAATTTTAATTCACTACATTAAATTTTATTCAATAAAATTGGGGTTTTAATGAAGGTGCTGAGAAGGAGCAGCCCCTTGATGAGGCTCATTTCCCCCCCACAGGAGAGTGTGGGTGTATGAACAGAGATGGAATTTAGCGATTCCCACCCCTTGGACAGACACAGGCAGAACCAGGAAACACCTCTGGGAGCTGTAGGAGGGGAAGGGGTGAGTTCTGGAGCAGGTTGGGGAGGTGGGATAAGTGGTTTCCCAGGCTCTGATCCTCCAGGGAAGCCTTTCAGGGGTGGAGGGAATGCAGAGGACACATGGTGCCAGGGCTGGGGGGAGGATAAGGGGGATGCCCAGCCCTAATTTAAGGGTGATCCCACACCGTGCACCTTTCTCCTTCAGCTCCCTAAAATAACCTATCCTGGGAGTGCCACAGGCAGTTCGGAACTCAGCTTTTATTGTCACAGGACGTGGCAGCTGACAATGGGGCAGGTCACAACACGGGGACAAGGGGGTGACACCACAGGGTTCCAGCACAGCCACCCTGACCAGCCACACAGGCATCCAGAGGGAAGGAAGGAATATGAGCCATGAGCCCGACTCCTTCCCACACCTTTCCTGCTCCATCCCTGTGCAAAAAGACAAATCCCCAGTGCAGGGTGATTTCCCTCTGGGAACAGGGCAGTTAATGAGCAGACAGAGGGGTACGTGTCAGCAGCTTCTGGAATCAGCTCCGTTGTGTCCGTGCTACCTGGATGGGCTGGGAGGGGTTGAGGATCCAGGGGGTTTTACTCACCAGCCACACTGAGGAAGCACGCTCCGTTCCCAGGGAATGGCTGGTGCCAGCCCGGGAGCCAGCACGGCCCTCAGGGTCACCCGGCATTGTGGGTGCTGGGTTTGGGGTACAGACACACCCAGCCAGCTCAGGGGAGGGGGAAAGCCCCCCCAGATGTGTCTGTGCTGGGTCTGAGCCCCACCAAAACACTCCTGAGGCTCCAAGGGCTGTCCAAACGCCACTGAGTGGCTGTCCAGGGCCACCTCGGCTGTGACTGCAGCCATGCCGGAGGGGGAGGAGGGAACCAAGGGATCAGAGGGATGAAGAAAACCTTCCCTGCTGGCACAAAGCCCGTTTGTAAGAACCTACAGGCTTTTGTGCCCCAGTCCCACTCCAGAGAGCCGGCACAGCCCCAGCAGCCGCCCCCATCCCGGGCTGGAGCCGGGCCGCTCACTCGGGAATGTAGTCCCTGAAGGAGTTAAAGCTGAGGCTCCGGCCCGCGGAGTTCAGGGTGGAGCTGGCTTGCATCTTGGGAATCTTCTCCATGAGCTTGGACACTGTCCTCCTCTTGAAGGAGCCCGGGGAGAAGTGCCCCTGCCTCAGCAGCTCCTGGTAGAGGCTGCTGAACACCGCCACCGGTTCCTCGTAGCTGTCCCGGGTGGAGATCTCGTAGAAGGGGATCTTGAGGGCTTTGGAGAGGTTCTCCCCGTCCTCGGTAGACACCATCCTGTCGAACTGCAGGTCCTTCTTGTTGCCCACGATGACGACGGGCGGCTGCTCGGCGGCGCCGCTGCGCTTGGGGCTGGCGTGCAGGTGGTTGATGAGGAAGCAGAGCCGCATCACCTCGTCGAAGCTGCAGCGGTCGGTCACCGAGTACACCACAGCAAAGCCGTCGCCCCACTTGATCTTCTCCTCGATCTGCAGCGAGTCCTCCTCCTGCCAAGGGCACACAGGCTCCCATCAGCACCCCTGGGTGCAACCCTGGAAAACCTCCCGAGGGCCCGACATCGTCTTTAGGAAGGGTTTGGGGACAGCACTGCTAACACCGGCAGCCCCAGGCAGGGATGGGGTGGCTTGGGCAGTGTGGCAGGTGGGGACGGCCATCAGCCCTGCCCTGGCATGGATTTGGGGGGAATCAGTGCTCCCTTGAGCCGCCAGGATGCTCCTCTGGCACAGGGAGCAGAGCTGTGCCCCGCACGGGAATAGGGGAATATTTACCTGAAGCCACGCTGTAACTGGTGTTGGACACAAATTCACCAAAACACCCTTTTCCTGAGGTAACCACCACGACATTCCAGACAGCAGGGATCAGCCCGTGGAAGAGCAGGGACTGCCTTCCACTGGCTCTGATGGTGTTTTCCCCAACGAGCTCACCTGTCCGGCCGTGTCGAGGATCTCGAAGTGCACCATCTCCCCGTCGATGACAGCCACGTGCCTGTAGATCATTTCTGGGCAGGACAGACAGGGAATGGGTGTGAGACAACCCCCGGGGAACAGCCACATCCCCGGTGGCCTCGGTCACCTGGGCGGCTGAGAGGGCAGCAGTGACCAAAGTGTGGGAGCAACAAGGGAAGGAGAGGGGGAGGAGGGGACATCTCTGGGACATTCCAGCAGGGACATGGCTTCAGTGCTCACAAAACAACCCAAAAAAACCCCCCAAAATCCTAGAATTCAGGAGAGCACAGGCTCCAGGGGCTTGGATGCCTCCTGTCCCTTAAAAGCCACCTCCCAGCAGATTGGGAAGGAATTTGAGGAACTGAGGAGGAACTGTTGGTTTGGTGGTTGGGCTCTTGGAGGTCTTTGCCACCCTAAATGATTCTGAGTGATCCTATGGTTCTATATGATTCCATGATCCCGTGACTGAGCCTGCAGCACCTCCCTGTGCAATCCGACGGCTCGTTCCAATAGATTTTGCCTTAAATAACAACAGAAAGGGAAAAAGGGATGCAGGAGCCAGGGAGGTGTCAGGATGGCCGTGGGCTGCCTGTCTGGTTGAGGAGGAAGAAAAGGGAATATGGAGAATTTGGGAGCAGAGCTGGCTCTGCCAGTGACAGCACCAAGTAAAAGGAGTTTTCCTACCTAGGGTTGGGTCATAGTCTCCAATGAACCTCCTGGTGATGAATCGTACGGTCAACGCTGGAAAAGAACACAATGAACCCCGTTGGAATTGCCGGTTCTCTGGACTAATTTTTCCTCCTCGCAAGGGCAAAGGAGCAGCAGGAGCAGCCACAGCTCAGGCAATTAAACCCCCTCATCTGATTACACATCTCCCTGCTCCAGAGCCTGGCAAGGCAAACCCCAAATTGCTGGCAAAACCCTCCCTAGGGCCTCTGGCCCTTTACATCTTTTCCAGGAAGCTGCTTTGGAAACGCAGTGCTGGTGCCTGGAGAGGAAATTTCTGGACGAAGCCATGGCTGGGAGGGTGAAGAGAGCGCGGGAGTGGAGGGTGGAAGTGGTGCTAGAGCCCTTCAGGGCGTTAATGATGCTAATGGAGATGGGAGTGAAAGGCAGTGGAGAGGCTGAGAGCCGGCTTGGAAAGGCAGCGAGAGTGGAAAGTGAAATTAGAGGAACAGGGGAAAAAGACAGGGGGGGGAAAAATCCCCAAAAAAGAGCTAGGCAGGAGCACAGAGCCAGGAGGGAGAGAAAACAGATCAGGAGTGTGACAGGAGGATAAGCCTCAGCAGAACCAGGATGTGATGAAAACCCCTGTGAAGAAACAAAAGGGGGAATGAAAAGCCAACAGCAAGCAGGAGCAACGCTCCGAGCTCCCTTTCTCTGTGCAACCCCGGGTCAGTTTGTCCCAGCTGCCCGCCAGATGTTCCTTTGTCCTGCCCTCACAGACCCACACCAGGTCAGGATCTGTGTGTTTATCCCAGGAACTTGGCACCCCACACAAACCAGGCTTAAATAACCACAGAAAGGGAAAGAGCGATGCAGGAACTTCTGCCTCCCACACCTGCCTGGCTCCTCTTCGGGGGCTTCACCATCCTCTCACCCCCTAATCCATGTCTGGTTTAAACCCCGCTCAGCAGGGAAGGGATTTGATGGGAAAAGCAGGTAATTTAGGCAAAGTGCTCTGAGGAGATAACCAGGGACCCACAGGAGGCACCTACAGGCACCTTCCAAGAGGCAACAGAATTATTGGGGGGAGCGGGACGAGGAAGGCTCGGTCTCTAGAAAGCACCTGATTGTGTGTCATATGTCAGGCAGCCACCCAAAGCTGGAGCACATGGTGCGGGATGAGAAGAGGAGCCAATTAGATTGATTAAAAATTGGCTGGAGTGCAGGAACACGAGTGGAGCTGCCAGCGGGGGAAGCGGCCGCAGGCGGAGCGGCCGCGGCCACCCAGCCTTATAAGGAGGTTTTTCTCCCCATCCCGAACACCAGTCACCTCGGGAAAGGGCTCTCCTTGGAGCCGGAAGGGTTAATTGTGCATTAAATGTGGGCTGGGGGGGGTGGCGGTGGGCTCAGGGGGTGATTTACCTGCCACGGAGCACCTCGGGATCGCACCGAGTGCGTGCCCACGTGCTGCCCTGTTTGTGCCGCTGCGGAACGGCTCCAGCACCGATCCATCTTCGCTCCACGTGCTGCAGGCAGAGCTCTGCTCTGGATTATGGCAAAGTTTACGCTGGGCAGCAGCAGCAGAGGATAGCACAAGCCCTGCCTGGGCTGGATTTCCAGCCCCGGCCGCTGATTCACACAGCGCTGATCCTTAAACCACACGGCTGCACCCAAACCCATCCCTGCTCAGAGGGGCCGGGACCTCGGGTCACCAGGTCCTGAAGGTTTCCAAAGTGCTCCAAAAAAACCCCAAACCCTTGCTGAGAATCAAGGGTTATTTTTCCCTTTTGCAGCTGCCCACATGCGATCTGCTCTTTGGTTGTTCCCTCAGCTCTCCCGACCTGGCTCTGCATCCCATGGATTCAGGAGATCATCCTGGGGATGCTCCGGTGTGGGGCCCTCTCACATCCTGCCAGGATGGGAGGTCTGGGGTGAAATCCATGTTCAGCCTCCCCTGCCTTATCCCTGATCCCCCACACACACTGCACACCCCTCTCCTGGCCAGGAGAGGTGTCACCCCCACCTTGGGGACCAGCTCCCTCCCCCCGTGTCCTCCCCAGTGCCACAGGAGCGATGATGATGCTGCTCTTGGCTCCTTCCTCGCCTTCCCCATGCTCGGTCCATCACCTGGGCTGTCACCTATCGAGCAGGGACAGCAGGACAGGTGTCCCCGTCCCCAGCGCAGGGGCTGGCGGACAGCAGGAGCGGCAGCTCGGGCACAGCGTCCGGGGAAGGTGACACGATGTCCCCTCACGGGGGAGGACGTGCAGAACAGCGCCCAGGGGACACAGATGGGGAGGGACTCGCTCAGGGGGGCTGCCAGCCCGCGGGGATCGCGTGCCTGCCCTTCCCGGAGGCGGCTCCCTGCTCCTGGATATCCCCATGGATATCCAAGAACTCAGCCGGGAGGAACTTTTAGAGACCCTCGGCACGATCCCACCCTAAGGAGCAGGCGGAACAGCCCAGCACCTGCCCGCGGGAGGGGCCCAAGGCTGCCAGGAATCTGCCGTGTGCCGGGTGGGATGCACAGCAGCAGCAGGGAGACGCGCGCGTTTGGGGTGGGGGCGAGCCAAAGGCTTCGTACACCCCGTACATCCATCTGCTCCATCGGGGGCGAACGCTGCCAGGGACCCCCCAGGGCTGAGCCCCATCCCGTGCTCCAGCTTTGCTCAGGGAGAGCTGGGAGTTGCTTCCTTCAGTTTAATCGGGGAATTAGGATTTTTCGCTAATGCCGGCTGCCGTACACGGAAACGCAACTCCAGCGGCTCCGACAGCCCGGCACAGGTGCCACTGCTGTGCTGCCTTCCCTTTCCCAGACGGGCAGGACGCTCCCTGTCCCCAAAGGCACGGCAGCACAGCCGTGTCCTATCAGGCTTTGCGTGGATCATGGATCGCTGCAATGTGGATCCACATGGATACCCGGTTTTCCTTCCCTCTGACCGCACTCCTGGCACTCTGAGTGCTACAGGGGACACCTTTGCCCCCAAGTGCTCACAGGGCGGGATGGAGCAGTGGGAAGGGGCGGGAGGATGATCCCCAGGAAGGAATGGGGTGAAGGAGGGAGCTGAGGTGTTCCCAGCACAGTATCCCAACGCTCCCCCACCCCAGCAGGCACAGACGGAGAGCGCTGAACAAGGCACAGGGAAAGGGAGTTTTCCTGAAGGGAACAGCCCGGTGCTGTGGAGGAGGCTCCACAAAGCTGCTGTGGGCGCTGGGAATGAGTAGCGAACTCCTCACACCCATAAAAAACCCAATCCCAAACCCGGCTTGTAGGAAAGTTCTCCCGGTCAGTGATGGCCACCCCGGACCCCAACGCAGCAGGGGACCCCTCAGGACAGGGAAAACCTCCGTGGGACGAGCCCCGGCGGCAAAGTGTCCATGTGGGAAACTCGAGGGGAAGGAAACTCAGTGCCCTCGGACCCCACGGGTTGAGGGGGGCACCGGGATGATGTCCCTCGTCCCGGCTTTCTAAGGGACATGGGAGGGTTGGTCCCGCTGCCCGGGAGGGAGAATGCCGGGGGGATGCCAGAGGGGTGCCAGGGGATAGCAGAGGGATGCAGGGGGATGCCAGAGAGGGGCTGGGGGGATGCTGGGGGGATGCTGGAGGGATGCAGAGGATCCCGGGGGATCCCGGGGAGCCCCGTCCTACCTGTCTTGCCCACGGCGCTCTGTCCCAGCACGACGAGGCGCAGGGTGCGGGCCGGGCTGAGGCTCACGGAGCGGCGCAGGGGCCGCGGGAAGCTCATCCCGGAGCCGGGCCGGGGCTGCCCCGGGATCCGCCGCTCCCCGCTCCGCCGGGCGCTGCTCCGCCGGCTCCGCCCCGGGGGCTGGGCTGGGCTCAGCCCCGGGCGGGCCCGCCTGATGCCCTCCTCCTCCTCCTCCTCCTCCTCCTACTCCTACTCCTCCCCGGCCAGTGGAGGCGGTCCTCATCCCGTCCCGGAGGCGCTTCGGGAGTTGTGCCTCAGTTTCCCCGCACGCAGCAGCGCCGGGCGGTGCTTCCCGGACCGGGAAAGCTGCTCCTCCCAAAGGGGCAAAGCCAAGGTTGGACGGGGCTCGGAGTCACCTGGGCTGTGGAAGGTGTCCCTGTGCATGGCAGGGGGTGGCACTGGATGGGCTGTGCGGTCCCTTCCATCCCAAACCATCCTGGAATTCCGTGAGTCTATGAAAGTGAGGAAAGAGGAAAGTGGTGCAACATCTTCCCAGCCAGGGAAACACAGCCAGAGTGCTGCCTGCCCCCAATCCCCTGCCTGAAATCATGATTTTCCCCATGTTTGTGCCCAAGACAAGTTAGTAAAGACAAGAGGATCTGGCTCAGCCCCAGCCTTTCCCCTTGTCCCACGAGCAGGACAAGGAGTGAATCCTGGCTCCGCACAAACCAGTGACTAAATCCCCATGGATATCCAAGAGCAGGGACTCCACACGAGGCCTGGAACCAAACTTTGTGTGTTTTGCTGCAGCAGCAGCAGCACCAGGCTGTTAAGCAGCAGCGTGAGGGTGTACCAGGGTGTGCAAGGAACGTGTAACAGCTCAGAGCAGCACCTGGAGCGGGCATGGATGTGCCTTGGGCATCCTGGGAAGGAGGGAAAAGCCTGGCAACACCCTGAGCAGCAGCTTGACTCTCTCCACCAGGCCCCAGAAGGCCTCTGACCCATGGGATGCAGATCCCAGGCGACACCAGTGCTGCAAAAGAAGAAGCTGGCAGAAGGAACCTGGCCAAGGGCGGGGAGCCTTCAAACGCCCACACCAGGGACTCGGTCCCTTTCCCAAAGGCTGCAGCCCTTTCTCTGGCACAGGGATCTCTCAGCCTGACCATCTGGGGTGACTTGGCACAGGCCACTCGGTGCTTGAGGGAACATGAGTCCACCTGGTATTTATAGCCCATATCAGGTGTCCGAAGGGAACATCCTGGTGCCTACAGGGACATCGGCACTCAGCCGGCCGCAGGGTTATCGGGATCACAGCTGCTGCCAGCGGGAGTGGTGCAGTGGGGAGGCCCCTGGATAATACAAGGACTGGCGTGGGGAGCCTGGAGAGCCAGCAGACCTCTCCCAGAAACCCATCTTGCCATCGCGTGTGTCTCCCTTGTGCATCAGCCCCTGGAAACAGCCCCGCTCCGGCTCCTCCAAAGGCAAAAATCAGGCTCACAGCTACATCTGGGGCCCAGAAAACAACAGCGAGGCAATGAACAGATTTTGGGACAAAAGCTGATTCCCAGCTGGGGAGCGGGGGGCGTCAAGAAAAAAGAAGTCTCCGTTACATTCCTTCCCTATTTTTAGCCCCATTTCCTACGGAAATGAGATGTCTGCAATCAAGTCCTCTTCTTGCCTGATCCTCTCCAATACCGGTTTTAAGACATCGCCTGATTCCAGGCAAATGAGGGAGAGGCCACAGAGAAAACCCTTTTCCTGCGAGCTGTGTGACAACAAACGGGCAAATTTCATGGAAAATCAACCCTTGCAACTTTGGAAGGCAGGAACTGGCTGGGGGAATGCAGAGTAACAAATTCCTCCTGCTCCAGGTTCCTGCTGCCCTCGCCTCAGGTACAGCACCTTGGCAGTCACACCTGCCGTAATTCCGAGTGCGTTAACAGCACATGGATTTTCGGGGATGAGGGAACAAAGGGACAAGAAGGATGGAGTTAAAATGGAAGCACACGCTTCCAATGTCACCTTGGGAAAATCAGCTCCCTTCCCACCACCTCCATGGCCACTATGACCTTCCAATCCAATACCAGCTGCTCCAGGAAAATACATCCCTGGATTCCTCAGGAAAAGGTCAGTGCGAGTCCCGGAGCTGGGGAGTTTGTGTCCCTGGCGGCACAGCTGGGAGAAACTCCTGCTCCTCACGCACAGCTCCCCTTGGCGTGGTGGAAGCCTCATGTGTGTTCCCACAGGAGCACTCAGCGCCACGTCCCATGTTTGCCAGGGAATATTTGGCTGGATGACAGTGGAAACAGGACTTTATCACCGGTGATCGCTGGGTAATCCACCTCCGGCATTCCGCAGCAGAGCCAGGTGGGAAAGGTGCAGGAGGTATTGCGTCCTGGTGAAATATTTGTGGCCAGGCTATTCCGTACTTGCCTGTCCTTCAAGACATGGAGTCTGCTCTGGGAATCCAGCCAGAGGCTCCCATGAATCACGGCCCTGCAAACAGAAAATCAGCTGAAATGAAAAGCTGCCCTAAAGCAAAGAACCAAACCCCCTCAGGCCGTAGCCTTGGATCAGGGGGGATCCCATTCCATGGTCCAAACCACTTCCCCACTGGATCGTCAGCTGCTTTGAGAGCTGCCCAGAAACTGAACGTTGATGCTTTTGAAACAGGGCAATGGTGGTTTTTTAGGAGAGGAAGATAAAATAACACCAGTCCCTTTTCTCTCCACGAGATGATCCAAAGGTATGGAATGCCAACAGATCCATGCAGGAGCCAACTCCAGTTCAAAATTGACTGAGGTATCCCAAACTTTGGTTCCCCGAGGTTTAGCTCCTCTCCCGAGCCTCCATTTGAAGGGCTCAAATCCTTTTCCAGCTCACCTATCACATTTAATTGCCGCTCCTTAATTACTGCACAGACATTCCCACGTGCTGCTTCATCAGGGAATGCTCTCCAAGGACATAACCAAAGCCACACTGCGCTGTCCATAAAAAACATATTTTGGGCTGCTGCAGCAAACCCAGCGCGCCCAAGGGTCCTCCCACCCTTCAGCCCCTCACCTTCCTTGACTCTGTTCCTTCTGACACCAATCCAGCTGTGAAACCTCTGCATCCGCATCCCGGACAAGGCACAGGGACACAGATCCCAGTTGCTTCTCCATGTGCTATAAATAGGGAGAGGGAAAACAGATGAAAGGCCCCGTGTCCAGGCGTGCCGGCCGTGGCCGGGCTTCTCTGTGTGGGATTTGCATCAACACGGACCCACTGGGAACAGGTTCCCTTTCTCTTTTTTAATAAAAAGCTGGTTTTTAGGTTACAGGGGATAATAAAACCTCTAGCGCAAGAGAAATCCATCCAACGCAGTTTCCTGGTGTCCTGTTCCTGCCTGCCGCTGAAGCGGATTCCGACACGCGGCCGGATCACGCTGAGAGAACAAATCTGGCTCCACGTCAGAGCTCAAAGGCTCCTTTCCCAAAGCTGGGAGGGATAAAAAACACAGGGAAGGGGCGAATTAACAGCATTTCCCTCCCGCCCCAGGGCCTGAACAACACGTCCCAAGAGCTTTCCGAGCTGCTTTGCCACCGGATAAACGTCGGCAGCTCACGGGCTGGCAGAGCGCGTGATCCAAACATCCTGATGGAGCTGCTAAATCCCTCTGCTGCCCCGCGGGTTCCAAAGAGAGCGTCCTGCACTTTGTTTTCCCGCAGGAGCCGGCTGTTGGGAAGGAGGGCACTGCCACAAGACCCCGTCTGTCAGGCTCCACAAGACTCCACAAACAGCTCCTCACGGCGGGAAGCTTCCCGCTGCAGGATTGGCTTTGCCTGGGAAGCTGATTTTAGAACACAGAGCACTGTGCTCCCATCGTGGAAGTAACTTAAACCTCCAGAAACACCGCGAAAAGTGATCCTGTGGGATGACCGGGATGAGCTGTTTTACCTTCAGTCGCGACAATGATTTTATTGCCAGGATGTGAAATCCAAGTCCAAGCCCCTCGAAGCTGCAACACCCAGAGTGTCGCAGGGGTTTGGAATAGCACCAGCCTTTGAAATGATGGAAACCTCGCTCCAAAGGGGCTCCTAAAAGCAGCTGGAGCCGAGGGGGAGGGAAAAGCCTGGAGCCACGAAGGAATTCCGGTGCCAGGGGCCATTCTTGAAAGGGCAGAGGAGAAGGTCAGGACTGGGCTCAGTGCATAGCACACAGAAATTAGGGATTCAAACCTTTCCCGGAGACAGGAGGGTCTAGGGAGACACACCTGGGATCCAGGGAGCAGCAGGAACAGGGATACACTTGGTGTTTCTGCCCAAAACAGGGATGCCATGGGCAGCTGACAGAGCAGCCACGGCACCTCCCGAGTCATTCCCGACAGCTATTCCCGAGCAAACCTTGCAGCTGGCAAGAAAACAATGCTTCCTTATGATGGGAAATGTCAGGGCTGCAGAGCCAGTTGTCCTGCTGCCGCGGAGCCCTGCCGGCATTCTTGGAAAGCACGGCAGGAGCAGCACAGGCAGCGGCTTTGTGGCCAGCGGGCAGGGATCAGCGCTGGAATTCGCTCCGGTTCCCAGCACATGCCCTCTGCTCCGGCTCTCCTGCCTCTCTCCCCGGGGGGACAGACGCCACAGGGGTGGCCGGAGCCCAGGCCTGCTTCTTGTCTGACCCACGTGGATCCTCAGCTCCGGGCAAAGCATCTCAAAATCCATCCAGATTGTCCTGGCAGATAAATTTCCACCATGAATCAGTAC
The DNA here is from genome assembly GCA_013400735.1 of Pomatostomus ruficeps. Taxonomy (NCBI): domain Eukaryota; kingdom Metazoa; phylum Chordata; class Aves; order Passeriformes; family Timaliidae; genus Pomatostomus; species Pomatostomus ruficeps. The sequence goes on along the minus strand of VYZT01050763.1, from coordinate 157,184 downwards.
TCAAGGAAAAAAAACAACCCCAAACCTGCTTTGCTGAGAAATTCCTGCTCTTGAACTATCTCAGTGCTATTTAGCACCAGGAAGGGTGACAAGGATCACCCCCCCTGACATTTGAAGCCACATGGAGACCTGTGACTTCATCCCAGAGAACTGGGCATTCCTCCTTCCACTTGGAATGACAAAAAGCTTTTGATTTAAATTCTCCTGAATAAAACTTTAAAACAATCCCTTTTTACCTCAGTCTGAATAAATAATTGCAATAAAACCTGGCTATTTTGCATTATAAACTCTTCTAACCAAAAACTCCCTGATACTGGTTGGATTTTCCCTTTTTGAATTTCTGTCCCCCCCCAAAATGCTGTGAAACCACCTTAATTTTGTGTAGTATCTCGCTTGGATCAGAACTACATTCCCAAGGGCTTTTTGGGGGATCAGACTTACAGAACTTAAGCCCTTTGCTTTTCCTTCGACTCCACAGCAGCCTCTGCCCTCTGTACTTCTGAGCCCTGAATCCCGTGTTATTTCCAAGTGTTTCTTCCTATTTGGGAAGGACAGAACATTCCTGCTACATCCCCTTAAAGCCAAGACATGCTGTTTCTTAGCCCCAGCACTCGAGCACTCAGGGACTGAGGGTTTCCAGTCCAATTCCTTCGGCTGGCAGCGCCGCTTCCGCTGTGGACCCGGGAACAGCCTGCATCCGGAGGCTGTGGTCCTTGTGCCAGCCCACGGCACGCTCTGCCCGCTGCTGGGATCTGCTGGTCCCAGCGTGGAACTGCAGTCACCTGTGGGAGAAGGGGGAAGAGGCGGGAGATGATTTTTGGAGGGGCCTCCCCAACCTTTCCGTTTTTAAGAGGTTGGGAACGAGGATGTGACGATCCAAGCTGTCTCTGCATCCACGTTCCATCAGCTGCTAAAAACTGCGTGTCCAACGTTACAGCAGCATTCCCAAAGAATATTTGTTCCAGAGGATCTGAAATGGGGTGAGTCCACACCTGCAGATCCGGCTGTCTCCCGTGGCTGAAGAACCAGCTCGACTCTGGCACAGCTGGATCCTTCTCCAGCTGAAGGTGAAATGCAGCCGGAGCCACCAAAGTGGCACCGGAAGCGATCTCCCAAAGGAATTGTGAGATTGGACAGCCAGGGCAAGCCCCAGACGGAACAAAACCCTCATTTCCTTCAGCATAGGGCTGTGGCAAACTTTGTTCCAGAAGGAGCCATGGTGGGAGTGCAAAGGACACCCAAACGTGGGTTTTCCTCCCAATTTGAAGCAAGGTATTCCCTAGGGAAGCGACAAGGAGAGCAGGGCCCATTACCTCTTCCCATGGTAGCTATTAAGAACCCCACAGCTACAAGAAACTCCAGGAAAAACTCCAGTCCTGGTGGATTATCCAGCCTGGAAACACCAGCAGACCTGGCCTTGGATGTGCTGCCCAACGTGCAGCCACAGGAGAGGGAAAAGACCAGGATCTAGACATGGAAAACACTCAGCAGGTCAAAATCCAACTCTGAAATAGGCCCCAAATCCCTCCTGAGCCACCAGGGTCTTATTCTGATGGTGTTACACACACAATTTACTGCTGCTCACCTTCATGAGGGAATTTTTCGGCTCCACTTCCCAGTGCTAATCCTTAAAGGAGGATTTTCACCCCTTGGCACAATCTGGGAGTAGATTCAAGGCCCTGCAGTCACCTTGTTTCACTGATCTCTTCAGTCCCATGGGCTGTGGGCCACACTGCACCCCAGGATATTCCCTGGAGCCACACAATGCCAGGAATTACATGACCAGAATTCCTGAATTCCTAAGGTTTTGCGGAGGCAAAAGGATCCATTAGGTGTGAAAAGGCTCGACAGCCAGCAATGGATCCTGCGTGGTTTCAAACTGCTGGGAAATAAACACCAGCAAGGCTGAAGTAACGGTTTAAAGTACATTTCATTATTTTATAAAGAAAGCACACAGAGATTTTCCATTTCCCACCACAGCAACAAGTCCAGAACTTCCCAGTGCCGAGGCAGTTTTGTTTCCACAACTGCCCTGGAGCCGTAGTGATTCCCAGGCACAGCCCACCCCAGTCAGGACAAGCAGGGGTAGATTTCGATGGTGTTGATCCGGAGGACGGTCTGGGGGTTCGCAATGACTGAAAAAGAAGGAAAAGGAGGAAAAAAAAAAAGGATCAGGTGACAGCATAAACCTGGTGCCTACCTCATGCCCAGGCTCCTGGAGGGAGCAGCTGTATTCCATGGGGATGCCAAGGACAGCAGGTCCCGGAGTGGGGCTGGGGCAGCCTGGTCAAGGCTTTACCATGATTTCCACATAAAAATAGCCATTAATTCTTCCCTCTCTCAGAGAATGAAGTAATTTGGCAATCAAAGCCTGCACAGGACCCTGTTGGGGCTTGTGGGGAGCTGTGATGACACACCCAGTGTTTAAGGCTTTGGGCAGAGAATGGGATCGCTCTCCTGCCCAGGAAGTTCAGGGAACACAAAGCGCTGGACTGAGGGAATATTAAATCCTGGTGCTCTCTGGGCACACCTGGGAGAGGGGCTGGGCCCTATGGGGCTCTGGGGACATGGAGAACGAGCCCCATCCTTGGTGATTGTTGTGCTGGGATACCTTCCCTCCCACATCCAGCAGGGAAGGAAGCGTGTCCTTTCCCTCTTACTTTTCTTCCTCTGGAAGTTGTGCCTCCTCCAGAAGTGCATGTTGACTTTGGGCCACGACTCCGTCTTCTCAATCACTGTGGCCTCCACGCGGACCAGGTCCTTCCTTAAAAACGAGTGTTGGAAACATCAGGGTTTAGTTATTTACGTCCTGCTCTTGGGCGCAGGTTTCTGGGAGAAAAGACGTATGGATAACGCATCCTGCCTGCACAGAGCCAGATCCTGGGAATCACAGATCCTCCGTAGAAGGAGGGCCACCTGCCTGGGCACAGCCAAAAGCCTCCAGGTGCTGTACCTGGATCAGGAGATGCGACAGGTCACACCTTCCCTGTCACGTGAGGGATGAGATCATTCCATCTGAGCGGGCAGGAGAGACAGGGACCTGCAGGAACCTGTAGGATTGCAGCAGGATAAATTCCCCTGGCACCTCCAGGTGATCTCACGTGTCCTGCTTTGGTTTTGGTGCAGGATGGGCCCATCCCTGCTTCTGGTCACCACAGAAATCCTTCCTCCTCCCAACCTGATCCCCACACAAATCCTTCCTCCTCCTCCTCTAAAGCATCACAGGCAGCTGGAGGAAAATCTCACCTCGTTGGAAATGCTGTGACTTTCACAACAACTTTCTAATTAATTGTTTTAATTAACCATAAGCAATTTTCCACTGCAGCCAGCGTTTAGCAAGGCTTGCCATCATTGTGTGGGAACACAATTTTTGGGAAAATTAAGGAAACTGAGTTTTGCTGAAACAACTGTAATCAACCTCGATATGCTTCAAGGGTCTCAGAAGGTGAGAACCCCCCCAGGCAGGATCCAGCCTGGAGCTTTGGACAGGGGGGTTTTAGTCAGCAGCCACAGGGAAGGAGGAGGAGTTGCTCTTCCCGAACAGCACTGCAGAATTCCATTAAAAGCTCGTTAAGTTTGCCACAGGAAGACATTTAAAGACCATTCTGCTGACAAACGGCTCCGTCTGCACTTGAGGGGGGCAGAGGGGGGAAGCCCATCCAGCCGAAACCGTTCCAGCAAGGTCACCGGGAGGCCAAAGGCTTCAGACAGCCACCATCTCTTAAAATCCACCCTGGGGGTGTGATTAAATCGCAGATTGAATCCTGGAGGAAGCTGATTTATCTGCAGTTAGCGACCAGCCCAGAAGAGAAGAGACATAAAATAATGCAGATTTTAAGAGACCACTGGGTGACCCCGACATCCCAGCTCCAGGATTTGCTCCAAATCCAGCACCACTGAACCACACACAAACCCTGCAACCCTGAGGCAGAAACCAGGGAGCAAACTGCACTCCAGCCGTGGTTTGCCACTAATTTGGGACCAAACTTCCTGGATTCAAGGTCCTGGTGAGCTCCCTGTGGGACGCAGCTCTAGGAACTGCCGGCGGGAGGCTGAAGCACAACAGAAACCAACTTGCTGGTGAAGAGCTCGTGAGCAGGATGAGTTCTCAGCAACACAGAGCCCAAGGAAAAAAATAAAAATCTCTATTAGACGTTTTAGGTATGACTGGAATGTCCATAAAAATAAGAAGGGGGTCACACATTTCCCAGAGCCTGACACAGCTGGGCCTGCAGCCTTCAGCAGCAAAACGTTTTCACGGATTGGATTTTTGCAGGAGGTGAGAAAAGCTCAGGCTGGAACCTCATGGATCTGAGCTGGGCTGAAAGGTGCTGTCGAGAGGCAGAGAAAAAGATCCAGGCAAGAGATAACCCCACAGGATCATAACTCTTGGAGGTCGTCATTCCAGCTGCCAAGCTCGCTCCCCGCAGGACTGAATCCCAGCCCGGCTGTCTGGGACAAGAACAGGTCCAAAGCCTTCGGCATTTCCACTGCAAAAAGGGGCAGGTAGCAGGAGAAACAGCGAGCTTTCCTAGAGGGAAAATTCCCATCAGCTATTTTGTCTAGAAACAAGCCCAACTTTCCCTCCACTCACACCTAACACGGGCTCCAGCCCTTGTGCCAGCCGGGGCAGGCAGCGACTTGGACAAACATGGAGCCCAACAGATTCCAGAGCAGGAGCCAGCCACAAGCTCCCAGAATAGCCTCCACCAGGCAGACGTGGTGTTTTAGGGTTTCAAGGAGTGTCATCCCGGGAGGTATCAGAGGAACAAACCCTGCCCAGCTGTCCCAAACAGGACACATTTGGGAGCTGACAGGAAGCGGCTCTGGTGAAGCGTCCCGGGCTGTGAGCACTCACTGGGTGTTTATTTATACAACAACAGAGACACAGAACCGCCTCTGTTCTTATCCAGCCTCTTCTCCCCTCTCCAAAATGTCTGTGGGATAGGGGCTGGTGAGAGAACTGCAGCGCACATTGCTGGTGACACCCTTTTCCCTTCTCCCTTCCCTCATCCCATATCAGAGAGCTGGGATTCGGGTGGTTTCCCTGCAGCTCCCCCACCAGCCTTCACTCTTCCTGGCCAGCCTCTTCCTCCTCCTCTTTCTCCCGCTGATCCCCCTCAGTGAAAGGCCCCGGAGTCCAGGCCAGATGTGCAGCCTGGTCTGCCTCACGCAGCTGCCAACACTTCCCACACCCTCAAAGCACCTGCAGGAGCCAACAGCTGGTTTGCTTCCTGTCCTGGAGCTCCCGGGTATCCCCGTGCCAAATCCTGCACAAACAGCTGCAAAAAACCACCCTAGGGCTCCTGGATCTGCCTGACGTGGCACACCCCAAAAATAAAAGCCCCTTTTGAGTCCTAAAAATGAAATTCCCCTTCCTAAAACCTTCCCCGAGGGCAGCATCTGGCAGGAACTCATAGAATCCTGACAATCTGCTATTCCAGATCCACTTCCAGCGCTGTTACAAGGACTGGCAGCTCCCAAAATCCTGCCCAACATGGGGACCCGAGGCAGGGACCACCAGTGCAACTCAAGCCATGTTGTAACTGTTCAAATAACTCCTTAATACCACCAGCAGTAACGAACTTCTCCCGAGTTCTGTGACTCCTGGACGACGTGATTAAGAGGAAGGGAAAAAAGAGCAACACTAAAATGAAGCTTAAGGCCTGCTGGGGCAAGACGATGGCCAAAGGAAAAGGGTTAAAAACCCGACTCGAGGGATTGAGGAAAAGGATTTCTGGCTTGTTTCAAGACGGCTACCACCAAAATTAGGGTAAGAAGGTAAAGGTGTTGAAGAGCAACATGTCCTGCTGGTTTGTGCACAGAGGAAAAGATCCCAGTGAGGTGAATATCCCAGAGCTACCTCAGAACTGGGACCTGCTGCTCTCCCGGCACTGGGGAGGGGGAGAGCCACCAGAGGCTGATGAGCTGTTTTACTGGTGATTCTTTCAAAAGCCACGGGGCTGGATTGAAGTCAGTGCTGATAAATCCCTGTTTCAGGCACTGCAGAGCCCCAGAGCCACAATTAAGTACAAAAAATGCCATAAAATTTCCTTTATGAAGCATCTCACCCCAGCAGCGGCCTTCCGATGAGCGTGAAGTCGTCGGCGCCAACCAGCAAAACCTGGGGGAGATAAATCAGGCACAAATCACCGCTCATCGTCCTGGCAGAAATGCAAACAAGACCTTTCCAATTCTACAGCCGTAAAGGAGTCAAACTGCTTAAAACCAGGCCTTCCCACATTTCAAACCTGACACTAACTGGAGGGGCCGTGGGGAAAGCTGCGAACAGGCAGGAGACAGAACCATTACTCTTCCAGAGAGCTCATCCCACTGAAACAGAACGCAGAAGTATCTTTCTCCGTGATCAGAACGCACTGAACCTCTCTGTCCTGGCTCACCAGCAGCCTTAAAAAATATGGAAAGCAATCAGGGAAGAGGAATAACCTGCCTCGTGTGGGATCTGGACAAATGGCAGCTCCTTAACAGCTGGATTTTTACAGCAATTGCTGCAAATCCCCGTGGAGAAACAATTCCCTCATCCTCCTCCATAAGTCCTCAAGATGGGAAATAAAGAAATGAACATCTGGGGGTTCACCAGCCTGTTTTGGGGCATTTCAGCCACATCTAAAGGGACAGGCAGGATAAGAGAGGCTACAGCGGGAAGAGGCTGCATTTCACTGGATCATCGAGGCTGGAAGAGACCTTCAAGGTCGTGGAGCCCAACCATCAACCCAGCACCACCATCATCTCCCCTAAACCATGTCCCCACGTGCCACATCCAGAGCCATTTCTCCCAGGCTGCCTCACAAATCCTCCGGCAGCACTTAAAAACCACACAGAAATGGCCATAAGAAATTCTGGATTTTGTTTTAGACAGGAAAAAATTCCCCAAAGGGCTCTGGTGCTCAGGCAAATTTTCTCCTTCACTACCATCCAGACCTCTGCATTCCAAGCTGGCTACACCACAGAAATCCCTCCTCTCTGCCGGACACAGGGATGTGGGACAGAGCTGAGGACATCCCTAAAAAGCCGCTTCAAAGCAATGGACGAGCACAAAAACTCTCCTTAATTACTTGCTTAGCTCTTAACAACCAACGCGAAGGTGAAGCCAACAGAATCCCACTTCGTAATATTTCCCTTCAGTCTGGATTAATGAGCCTCTGCAAGCCCCTGCTGGTTGTCCCAGGCTGAGGATAAAGATATTAATTGGATCTTGGCAATTCTCCCCTCCGTGCCCCATCCCTCTGCCTCCACCCAGCCCAGCACGATAAGGATCTTGCAAGAGCCCTGAGGAGTTTATAATCCCTCTGGGAGCCCTGCAAGGAATTAAGAGGTTGGACTCGATGATCTTAGAGGTCTTTTCCAGCCTAAACGGTTCTGTGATCTGGGGCGTTGGAGTCTCAAGGCAAACACAGGCTTTCGCTGCCGGCTCTGGAAACAACAACTGTCATTTTCTTTTTTTGGAAGGACTCAGGACAACAAAAATCTGTCTCCCCACAGAGTCTGGCAAGACTCACTCCAGCCCTGTTGAACAGAAATCACAATAATATCTGAATCTGGAACAAAACTAAGGGAAATTGGAACAAAGCAAAGGGCTGGAATGAGGGCGGGAGACCCCCCAGGAGCGCTTTGGGACGTGGTGTTAAAACCACTGACGGGTTTTGCCTCCAGGAACGTTTGCAGGGAATCTGCTCTGATTTTTTCACCTTCTCCATCCGGATTCGGTCTCCGCACTCGGCCTCCAGGACGTTGTCCATCATGATCAGGTCCTCGCTGGTGATTTTCCACTGCTTGCTGGCGAAGTGGACGACGGCGAAGAGCCGCCCGTACTCCCCCGCGGCGATCAGCCCGTTCACCTTCCGCACCACTTCTGCTGGCAAACAGCGGGGCAGGGATCAGGGCAGCACACCCAGAGAGCTGGGAAAACCACCCTGCTCTCCCCCCCCACAGAGCACTCTTATCTCCTGGGAATCGTTAAGCAAGGATCAACAGCAGTGCTGCTTCCCGGACGTGTGAGCCTCCCTTTCTTAAAATTAATGATTTATTTGTGTTTTAGGTGCTGGCAAAGCCACGCGTAAGTAAACATCTTGTGTACACTGTGCAGCTACTCCGCACTGCTGACTCTCAGGCCATTCCCAAAACATACTGTACTTGGACATAAAGCATTCCAGAAAATAGCCCTTGCCCACACATCCTGCGTTTGGAGGAAATTCCCTCCATTTCCAAGCCATTTGCAGACAGCCCAGGACTCTGAGTGGTGCCTAAGGCACACAGGAACATCGGGAAGAGCCGGCAAAGTACCAGGGAAAAGCCTTCCAGCACATGGCAAAGTCTGGCCTGAGAACCTGTACCTGCAGCAAGGACAAGGGGGACCTGTCCCTCGCTCTTTCCCAGAAAAATCTCTTCCCACGTGCATGGAGGAGCAGGATCCTGAAACCAGGTCCTGCACATGGACAAACTCCATTCCCGGCGGTCTGCTTCCTGGGCAGTGCATCCAAACCCAGTTTTTACGGGAAAACCAAAAGGTGTTGCTCCCTGACGCCATCCCGCTGCCAAACTGCAGCTTCCCGCCCTCCCGAGCTGCTCAGAAAAACACATTTTCCTCATTGTCCTGAAGAGGGGCTGAATCATTTGGTTTTTTCCCTTGGAATGCAAACGGAACATCCCATTGGGACGGACAGGAATCCAGCAGCCAGGCAAACCCAACCCAATCCTTACAGGAACACTTGGAAAAATTCCAAGTTTCAAGCCAGAGGATACAAATTTAAAGGCAGAGGTAGGAACACAAATTATTTGCAGAGCAGGAGCTGCCGCAGTTCCCACCGGGATAAAGAACTGTTGATAACTCTTCCAACACCTCCAGTGCCAGGAAACATCAAGCGATTGCTGGCTCGGATCTCAGCACCATGCGGAGAGACCCATCCTAAAATATCCGGGGCTGTTTCCACAGCCAGCAGGAGACAGGAGGCAGAACTGAAACGCTCCCGCTGGCGTTCCCTTTGGATAAGCACAGCCAGGAGATAACGACGTGAGGCTCAGCAGCAGCAGGAGGGAATCCATCAGGAACAGGACCAAGCCCTGAGGATGGGACCCTGCTCCCCACAGAGCAGTCTGTGGTTCACCGCCGGGTTATTTCACACACAGGGACAGGCACCCATCTGCCACACGAGCAATCCCAGGAGCACAGAGCACGTGAAAAGCAGGATCAAAACAGCCCAGGAGGAGACACAGGGAGCCAGAGGCTCTTTCCGAAGCACATCCCTCAGTGTTAGGGACACACTCCAGTCACGTGACAGGGGAGATCTGCAGGGGGGTGAGCTCAGCTCTTCTTGTCACCTTGTCACCCAGCCCGGAGCACTGAGTGCCACATCCAGTCATTCCTTGGACACCTCCAGGGATGGGGACTCCACCACTTCCGTGGACAGACCCTTTCCAAAGCCTGACAGCCCTTTCCAGGAAGAAATTACTCCTGATGTCCAACCTGACTCTCCACTGGCACCGCTTGAGGCCGTTCCCTCTCACCCTGTGGCTGCACGCAGCAGCCCTGACAAGCTGAGGGGACAGGGACACGACCACCAACGTTCCGTCACCCACCGCCTCGTGTCCCACCTCTGCAGGTCTGTCCCTGTGCCCACCAGCCAACTGCTCCCGCTGCCTGGATGTTCTGTTTCACGCACCAAAATACACCAGCTCTCCGTGTGCCCACCATCCAACTGCTCCCGCTGGCTTCGATTTAGCCGGTGAATGGAAAATAACTCGTTTCTCCTGCCCAAAAGGCTTCTCTCACGCTTTGATTTTTCTAATATGTTGTTCCATGTCACACATGGCATCAGGTAACGTTCCTCTGGGAGCCTGACAAGCTGCCATAAACTCAGGAGAAATCACGTTGTACCCAAATCTCCCAAACCAGCGGCTGGAGCACAATCCCAGCGACGCTAAAACATGTGAGGAATGGGGAAAAAACAAATTAAAGAACACAAACTTCCAGCTGAAGACATTTATGCTCAATTAGACCTCGAGGCAAAGCTGGGGAATCAGACTTGAGACTTTTACCTGCATGATACTTGGCTTCTTCCACCGGATCTGGAAGTTTCACTTCAGGCCATGGGGGTGAAGTCAGGGAAGTTTTGGCAACAAGTCTGTGGAGGACAAGGTAAAATTCACTGCAGCGAACAGGTTCTGCCAAGAGATGGAAAACAGGGAGAGGAAAGAAGGAAAAAGGAGATGGAGATGGAGCAGAATGGATTTTACTCACAACAACACCCAACCAAAAGGCGTCAGATTACAGTTAACAATTAGGCGAGAATCTACAATAGCGCAAAACCAATCTTAGGTATAAACAGGAGGGAGATTTGCCATGCAAAACTCCATGAGATGACCACAAAAGTCTTGGTGTCCGAAATCTGGAAATTGAGTAGATTTGGTAAATACCACCCCAAAATAAAAAGCAAATACCATCCCACTCAGGAGTGGGCAGTTCAGGTTTTCCTGCATGCAGAAATTCACGCTTTGCCCAAGCAACACAGGATGCTCAAACTGCATAAAATATTCAGTAACAAACATGAGATGCGGTGGGAAAAAAGCAAAATTGACTCAAAATCCTTTGCAATGGTTGATTTACTCTGTAACCCCCAGCCAAACATCCCAAAGGGCTTTAATTTAATTTAGCAGGGTCTGCAAGTGCCTGCGAGTTCATGACCACAGGCACCCAGGCCTCACGGGGTTTAGCGAGGATTTTGGGTGCTGTGTCACCCGGGCAGGGATCCAAGGATCTCTGATCCTTGAGGATGAGCAGGAAGAGGGAACAGCACATCCTGCCATTCCCCATGGCAGGAATTCTCTGCTCCTGCAGTGTCCCCTCCTGGTCACAGCCAGCAGCAGCTCAGTCCTGCTGGAAATCACGGCACAGGGAATGGAATAAAGGCACAACAAGCAGCTCCCAAAGTGCTGGAAACAGTGGAGCCTGGAAGTCTGATTGGGAGAGTTATCACAGAATTCCAGAATGGTTTGGCTTGGAAGGGATGTTAAAGCTCATCCAGCCCCAACCCAAGGCAGGGACACCTTCCACCAGACCTGGATGCTCCAAGTCCTATCCAACCAGGCCTTGAACACTTCCAGGGATGGGACAAAAAGAAAAAAAAAAAAAGAAGGGAAGTATCCTTCTGGGAAAGGTGACTGAAGGTAGGCAAGAGTCCGAAACACTGGGAAGCAACAGAGGGGCAGCCAAGCCTCCTTCCCAAAGGAAAAGCAGCTGCCCTGCCCACCCCGCTGAAGCAGGCCAGCATTCCAGGGGGGAAAAGGCAGAGTGACGTGTGACATTACCCTGGCTGTGGGGATGAGCTCTGGGAACTCCGGTGCCGAACCACAGCCGAAAGCAGGGAAGCTGAAAGGGAGAAAAAAAAGAGAATTACGCACCGGCAGCAGCTGCTGGGCTTTTGCACGATTCCAGAACCATTTAGGCTGGAAAAGTCCTCCCAGACCATCGAGTCCAACCTGTGACCGATCCCCACCTTGTCACCCAGCCCAGAGCACTGAGTGCCGCATCCAGTCCTTCCGCGGACACCTTCGGGGATGGGGACTCCAACACCTCGCTGGAGAGCCCGTTCCCAGTCCGGGAAGGAGGAGATTGATGAAATCCCTACTCCCCCAATCCCCTGGATTTTGCTGAAGGGTTTATGCCAAGGTGGGAAGAACTGTGTCAAGCCCATTCTCCTTTTTGTTAACATTCCCCGGCTTTCAGGCTGCTCCGAGGCTGATGCTGGGAAAGACCCGAATCCCTTCCACCTGCGCCCAGGGAACAGCTCCAAGGCTCATCCAGCAGGAGCATGGCAGGGATACAGTGGGGCCAGGACACAGCAGTGGAGACGCTGACCTACTGTCAGCCTCCTTCCTTCCCTCCTTCCACCCCAGCAGCTGGCAGAGCTCCTTCCTTCATTCTTTCCTTCCTTCTGTCACCCCAGCAGCAGGCAAAGCACAGTCCTTCCATCCTTCTTTTCATCCCAGCAGCAGGCAGAGCATTCTCCCTTCCTTCTTTCCTTCCTTTCACCCCAGCAGCAGGAATAGCCTGGTCCATCCATCCTTCCTTTCCACCAGCAATGTGAGCTCCTCCCTATTCTTTCTTCCCCACTTTGCAGCAGCAGGCAGAGCTCCTTCCTCTCCTTCCTTCCCTCCATCCCAAGCAGCAGGCAGAGCATTTTCCTTTCCTTCTCAGCAGCATTCAGAGCTCTTTCCTTCCTTCCCCACTTCCCAGCAGAAAGCAGGGCATCTTCCTTTCCTTCCCTCCATCCCAGCAGCAGGCAGAGCTCCTTCCTTTCCTTCCCTTCCCTCCTTCCCAGAAGCAGGCAGAGCTCCTTCCTTTCCTTCCCTCCATCCCAGCAGCAGGCAGAGCATTCTCCCTTCCTTCTTTCCTTCCTTTCACCCCAGCAGCAGGAATAGCCTGGTCCATCCATCCTTCCTTTCCACCAGCAATGTGAGCTCCTCCCTATTCTTTCTTCCCCACTTTGCAGCAGCAGGCAGAGCACCTTCCTTTACCCCTTCCCTTCTTCCCTCCATCCCAGCAGCAGGCAGAGCACCTTCCTTTACCCCTTCCCTTCTTCCCTCCATCCCAGCAGCAGGCAGAGCACCTTCCTTTACCCTCTCCCTCCTTCCCTCCATGCCAGCAGCAGGCAGAGCTCCTTCCTTTACTCTTCCCTTCCTCCCC
>VYZT01050763.1:79457-143753 GCA_013400735.1 Pomatostomus ruficeps | reverse complement strand
GGACGGGACCGCTGTCACCCGTGGGGAACACAGAGGGACCCTCAGCTGGGACTCCCTGTCATCTGTGGCAAACACAGAGAAACCCTCCCCTGGGACCCCGTGTCACCTCTAGGAAACCCTCCTGTCACCGGTGGGAACGCTGCCGGAATCCCGCCTTTCTAACCAGCCCACCCCGATAGGAAACCCACCCCCCACAGGGCTCTGATCCATGGGGAATCCTGCTGGGCTCACCCCCTTAGATGCCCTTGTTGAGGTACAGACACCCAGCCGTGAGGGTGGAGGTGCCAGGAGCCAGGATAAGGCCATTCCGCTCTGTCCCCCGGAGCTGTGACCCTCAGCCTCACCCCAGTGGTGTTCCCACCCGTGTGTGGTTCCCAGGGCATGGCAGGAGAGCGTCTCTCTGAAGGAATTGCAGCGGAGAGGCGTTTGCTTGCTCAAGCTCCAGGTCACCAGCCAGAGAACCGGCCTCTATGGACGTCTCCTTGTGACATTCCAGCCCAGGAAGTGGGATGCGGATGCCGAGCTGCCCTCCAACAGCTTTGGGCCTGGTCAGTGACATTCCTACCTTTCCAAAGAAAAAGAGAATATAGTCATGGAATGGTTTGGGTTGGAAGGGACCTTAAAGCCCATCCAGCCCCACCCCTGCCATGGGCAGGGACACCTTCCACGTTCCCAGGTTGTTCCAAGCCCCGTCCAACCTGACCTTGGACGCTTCCAGGGATGGGGCAGCCACAGCTTCCCCGGACAGCGACACGTTTGCCCCACCTCACACACTCCCTTCAAACCTTTTTGCAGGGGACATCGTGGGGCTGTATGAGTCGGCTGGGCAGGGGGACCCGCTGTGCACGGGCGTGGTGACGCGTGTCACCCCCAAGGCAGTGACAGTGGCCCTGGAGGAGCCCCGGGATGGGGAGCTGGCCGTGGACCACGAGCGCTCCTTCCGCCTGCTCAAGCTGGCCAACGACGTCACCTACAACAGGCTCAAGAGGTGAGGGCTCACCCTGCCCAGCGGGGCGAGGAGTGCCAGGTTTAATCTGGAAAAGCTCTTCCCAGATGCTTCCCAGTCTGGATTTGTCATTCTACAGCCTCACAACAGCCTCAGTTTACCCACCTGCTGGCTGGTCCAGCTCTTCCCTTTCCCTCTCCTGGCTGTATTTTGGTCCCGTTGCGTTGCCTCTGGAATTCTCTGGGTTTTGTGTAGTGCCTTTTCCATCCTGGCAGGGGGAGCGAACCGGGTTGTGTGTGCAAGGATTGGGGGATGCGGGAATTGTGTGGGATTAGTCTTGTGGGGTAGCACTGTTCAGCATTGAGTCCGTACTCACAGCCTGTCTCTGGGCCCTTGGGAGTCTCCAGAGGAATTCCCGCTGTGCCCGTAACCTGGATATTCCCTTCTTTGGCAGAGCTTTGACTGCGCTCAAGCAGTACCGTGGCGGCCCAGCCTCCGACCTGATCGACGTCCTCTTCTTCGCCTCCGCTCCCAGGGCGTTCCCTGAAACAAGTAAGGATCCTTTCTTACCAGGCTCGACGGGCATCCTTGGGAATTGCCCACGGGAACACGAATAGCTCTGATCCCCGGGCAGTTTTTATCCACACTTTGCTCCAGAAAAGACCCCGGTGTTTAATGCGAGTCAGCAGTGGTGCAACAACTGCTAATGGATATTATCCCTGGGACAGAAGGGGAGGATCCTCAGGGCTGCAAAAATCAGGGAATGAAGGCTGAGGGAGGGCTGGGCTGCATCTCAGGTTTCTGCTCTCCCCACTCGTGCCATCCATCCCTGCCAGGGTTCTGCCCCATTTCCTCCCCTCCACAACTCCCTGCACTACTTCACTTCCTTGAATTCCTGGATTTGGCTGCCCACCATGGTTTTCGTCCCCTCCAGCCACACTTGACTTCCGATAGGATATACCAGGGACAAAAAATGGGCATTAATGAGTCCTATCCCCATTTTTCTGAACACTGATCCTAGTCTGAGTCAAATCTTTTAGCCCTTTGGCTGCCTGGGGACCTTGGTGCACTCAAGGTTTTAATATTAAATAAAACAATTAAATTTTAATCAACCAACTTCCCTCAACAGTGCTTTTACCCCTGAGGGAGCAGAGCTGCCTCTGTAGTGAAGGAAAACTCCCTTTCACCGCATCACTCAGCTGCGCCAGGTTGAGCAGGGATGAGTTCTCCATCTCCCCAGCACTGGGAATGTTGATGGATAGATTGAGCCACGTTAGGCAGGAGGTGCAGTATGAACACACAAACCTTGCAGTTCCCTCCTCACTTCAGAGCTTCCTTCTCCCCAGCCAGAGAGACGTGGCACTAGCCAGGAATTAAGGGATAATAGCTTGGAATAAGCCTTGCCCTGAGATTTGTCTGACAGACAAACCTCGCAGCACTCAGGCAGCTCTTCCACGTCACAGCGCCTCCTTCCACGGCCGAGCACCCATTAAGCCTGGTTTCTTCAGGGATCTGTCTCATCCCAGCCATTACCTGGTTTCAAACAAACCCATCAGCGGCAGGCTGAGTCAATAAGTCATGGACAGCTCGTGAAATTGGCTGTCTAGACACACATCTGTGTCAACACCGTTCCGAGCTCGCTTCCCTTAGAAACCAGGGAACCGCGGGTAGGAGCGAGGGCAGAATCCACTCCACCAGCTGAAATGCGCAGCAGCAGCAACCTAAACCTGTTTTTTTTTTTATTATTTTTTTTTTTAAGTGTGGGGGAAAAAGATGAGAATCCTAATTTTTCAATCAGGGAATCTCGTAGGTGAGTTGTGATACCGCTGTGCATTTCAGTAATTAATTACCAGGCGGCAGCAGCCCAGCCCAGCACATCAAAGCCCAAATACTTTCAAAACTCTTGAAAATGCAACAATAAATACCTGTGGCATAACACAAAAACGTGGGACAAGATTTGGGAAGAACAGCCTATGGAATAGTCAGAAGGAGAGGAAGGGATCTCCAGTGGGGAGCTGGGATCTGCAGCAAAGAATGGGACTGGCACAAAGCACTTCCACACCTCACCTTGCTGCCTCCAGAAAGGTTCCAAGTGGGAATAATTTTTCCTAAATTATTTAATCTCCTGAATCTCCTGAACTGAGCAGGAATCTTGCGCTTATCAGACTCCCTGGGAAGCAGAATCCAGGTGCTCACCCATCAAAAATGCCCTGCTTGTCTTCCTTCCACTTTGACCTACACCCGTGGCCCTGCTGAAGCTTCCACGCCCAAAATCTCCTCCAGAGAATCCTCCCCTGCCCCCAGCATCCATGTGGGACCCCTGCAGCCCCACGTTTTGGGAATGGCGGGGAGTGGAGAGGCTTTGCTCACCAGCAGAGGCCAGCATTGCTCTGCTGTGCTCCTCCCGGCCATCCAAGAGGGGTACCTCCCTTTTCCCTTTGGAAAGCAGCTTCTGCTGTACCTGTGCAGGTCACTGGCAGCTGCCAGCTCTCTCCTGTGCTCCTGGGCTGCAGAAAGTGAGGAATGCTCGTTTTTGATCCCAGCACTGGCTCCAGAAGGCCTGGCTTGTGTCCAGCTCTGCCCGTGGCTGCAAAAACACTTGAAAAGAGAAAGAAGCAATTAAAAATCCTGGTTAAAATGCAGGAATGTCCCCAGAAAAAGCCAATCCGGCAGCAGAGCACCGGGGAAGCACCAGGGATCTCCAGCAAAGCTTTCTTGGCTTTTTGGCACAAGTCACTTGAGAAAAACCTGAGATGCTCCTCATCCCTCTGCCCCGTGACACCTCCTGTCATCACAGGGGCCCCATGGAGAGGCCCCCGGGATTCTTGGGGAGGACTAAGCAGTCCAGACAGCTCAGCTGGCAGATGTTTCCTCTGGAGAACAGGGAAAGTTCTGATCCAGGCCGAAGTACCCAGCTGGATTTTGTCCAGCAGCGTTGGCTGCAGTGAGGTTGTGTTGTGGAGGGGAGTTGGGGGTCTGGATTGCTCTTTGTGAGGATTATACCTCGGAAAAGGTTTCCAGCTGTGGAAAGCCCGGGCTCTTCCTCCTAGGAAGGGCTGTTCCTATCCATTTTTGGTGCCAAGACCCCTTTCCTGGGCTTGGATATCACCCCACAACCCACTGCCTCACCAGAGCAGCTGGAACTGTGCAGAAAGGCATCTCAGTTCCTGGGAATGTTGGGGAACCAACCTGGATGGCCAAGGTGACTCGGTTTTTAACACTAATAAATGGAGTTGTGCATCAGGACACAATTACCTGGCCACCAGTGAGACACATTCCAGGGATTTTTTTTCCAGTGAGGATACCTGGAGCCCAGCTGCTGCAGGGAGAAGAGTTCGGAGGACCCACAGCATCCCATAAGAGGCTCTTCCCTCCTCCCCACCACTGCGGCCAGCCCAGGAGAGGCACATTCCCGGCCTTCCCACACAGCAGCTCCTGGCAGCGTGTGGTGAGGAGGGATGAGGGTGGGCACATGCCTGGAGAAGCTCCTGAGCTCATCCTTGAGCGAGGAAACATCAATGACTCCCACGTCCCGGCTGTTCCTCGCTGTGGGAAAAGCCTCTCAGGTTTTAAGCTGTTCCTGCTTTTCCCCCCAGCCCATGGGATGCTTCCTGGTCTTCTCTTAGTCATTGACACACTCACCCAAAAATTACAGATAAACCAACAGCAAAAAGCTCTTTTAGCCCCATTTCTCCCTTCCTCATCACCTTCTCAGTGAGTGTTTTTATTTAATCTCATTTAGGGGTGCTGCTTCAAAAGCCACAGGCCGCACATGAGTTCACCTGCCTAAAACCAGGTGAAACTTCCATGTTTTTAATCCAGCCCTCAACGCAAAGGGAGGGATGAACCACATGATGCCCAGCGGGGAAGGATGCCCAGAGACCGTGTCTTATATAAGCTTTTGTGGGAACGTTATTTTCGGGAAACCTCGGCGTAATGAGTCATCATCCCCGCTGTAATTAACTCCCATAATGAACAAGGAGATAAGCGGCAGGATTTGGGGAGGGATGAGAATACATTTGGGCCTAAATGAGATGAATCCGGGAGGTTAAAAAGCAGCTTTTGAGAAGTCGGTCTCTGCAGTGAATCCAATTCTCCTCTAATGCAATTTGCATATTCTTCTCTCTTTTTTTTCCTCCCTTCTTAAAGCAGAAACTAATTTTAGTTTTATCATTTAAATTGCTCTTTTGTACCTTTTCCTGCCTTCGTTCCCAGTCTTGGCTGACCCCCACAGGGCTGCTCTGTTCTGCTGACGGATTCCGTAGGTTTTCCTGCTTTTACACTGGCGCTGCCTTGGGTTTGTTCATTGGCAGCGATTCGTTTGCCAGATCTGCTACTTCCTTCCCCAATTTTCATTGAAGATCTCACTAAAGATGCTGGTTCCTCCTGCAAAACAAACCCAGAGCTCCCTCCAGAGCCAGGAAAACCTACCTGTTTGACGCTGGAACAGCTAAATCCCTCTTAAATTGTGGGAATTCCACCACTGAAGGCCAAATATCAGGGCTGGGGAGGGAATGGGGAAGCATGGATGCAGGATGGGGAGCCTGTTTGTTTTGGAAGCATAAAAAGGCTTAATGTTACCTTCTGGGGTCTTCCAGCCCTCTCAGTGCTTTCCTCCCAAGGTTCTCCTCATTATCAGATGGATTTGGGCTGGCTGCAAAGAGCTCCACGTATTCCCGGGTTTGTGCTTCTCAGCCACCTCCCAGCTGGAGCTGAGGTCCCAGTGACTCTCCTGCTGTCTCCCCAGAGCCTCTGGAGTTCTTCAATGCCTCCCTGGATGAGTCTCAGAGGGAAGCCGTGTCCTTCTCCCTGGCTCAGAGGGAGCTCGCCATCATCCACGGACCTCCTGGCACAGGGAAAACCACGACCCTGGTGGAGATCATCCTGCAGGCTGTGCGGCAGGGCCTGAAGGTGAGGCTCGGTGGCAGGGCCTCAGGTGGCCACCAGTGACCTCCTCTCCTGGTGCGGGGACCTCAGAGCAGCTTTCCAGTTACGGGGGGGTGCCTGCAGGGAAGCTGGACAGGGATTCTTCATCAGGAACTGGGGTGATACCACAAGGGGAAATGACTTCAAACGGGAAGAGGGGAAATTTAGGTTGGATATTGTGAATAAATCATTCCCTGTGAGGATGGTGAGGCACTGGAATGGATTTCCCAGAGAAGCTGTGGCTGCCTCATCCCTGGAAGTTTTCCAGGCCAGGTTGGACAGGGCTTGGAGCAACCTGGGATAGTGGAAGATGTTCCTGCCCAGGGCAGGAGTGGGACTGGATGAGCTTTAGTGTCCCTTCCCACCCAAACCATTCCAGGTTTCTATGATTATTTTGCACACTCCTGGGCTTTGTGGCAGCTGGAACAGCACCCATTGGATCTGTGCTAATCCAGAGCCTGGCTTGGCTTGCAGGGACCAGGGACTTCCCCATCAGGTCCAGTTTGGTGCTGACAGAAGCTTCCCAGCTCAGGTTTGGTGTTCCCTGGTGACCCCATGCAAGTGCTGCAAAGCAAGGAGGGAATTACCTGATTGCTGATCCAAGTGGTTTATTCCCAACGGAAGCACCTTGGTCTCCCTCTCTCTGCTTCTCCCTGCTTGTGCTCCAGCCTTTGGTGCCCTCAGAGGTGCCAAGGCTGTGTCTGTCCCCCGGCAGGTGCTGTGCTGTGCCCCCTCCAACGTGGCCGTGGATAACCTGGTGGAGCGGCTGGCCGGCGGCAGGGCCCGGCTGCTGCGGCTGGGACACCCCGCCCGCCTGCTCCAGCCCATCCAGCAGCACTCCCTGGACGCCGTCCTGGCCCGCGGGGACAACGCCCAGATCGTGGCCGACATCAGGAGGGACATCGACCAGGCCTGGGTGCGTGGCCCTGCGGCACATCCCGTGGGGATGGGAATGCGTGTGGCCTGGAATAATCCCGTGTACTCTGGGTGGAGGTTAGGAGGTTGGATATTAGGGAGAAGTTCTTCCCTGTGAGGGTGGGGAGGCCCTGGAATGGATATCCCAGAGAAGCTGTGGCTGCCCCATCCCTGGAAGTGTCCAAGGCCAGGTTGGATGGGGCTTGGAGCAACGTGGGATACTGGAAGGTGTCCCTGCCCATGGAAGGGGGTGGAATGAGATGATCCATAAGGTCCCTTCCAACCCAAACCATTCTGGGATTCTCTGATCTTCATCTGCTGGAGGGCAGAACTCCTCCTGCCTGAATCCCTCATGGAAGTGGGAAAATTCCAGTCCGTGCTGCTGTGTGGGGAGCTGCTGCCCCTCCCGTCACCTGTCTGGCCTGGTCCCTGCCCTCCTCTTACCAGAGAAACATTCCTGTCGTTAATTCACTTCCTAACAAGCTGTCTGCCTGTCCTGACACTCCCTCCCACTCTCAGCCACCTCAAGTAGAAAGCAGAGAACATTTTAAAATGCATCCTTTAATTTCTTCTTTCTCACCCTGATTTTCCTAACCTTATCTTACAACATGGCTTTGTTACTTGGGGTGAGGATTTGATGCTAATTGGGTTATTTTCCTCTCCCTTTTCTGGTGGCAGCACTGTCCAAAAGCCTTTTTTTTTCTTTTTTTTTTAACTTCTTAATTTATTTTCCATCTTTTCTCACTGGTGATTAATTTTCCCTTTCGTCTCCTTGGGAGGAGTGTGTCACAGAAGCTGCTCTTGGCTGCAGAGAGCTCATCTCTGAGGTCCTGACCCATCCTTCCCTCCTCTCCACTATCACATTCCCTACTTTTCCCTGGAACAATTTCTCCCTTTGCAACTCCGCGTTTTGACTCTTCTCCCTCCTTCCCTTCACCACAGCCCACAGAAGGAGCAGTCACAGAAATGAAAGCCTGTGTCCTGGACAAGGAAACCATAAGATCTTTTTTAGCAGAGCAGATTCCCCTTGGCCCTTCTGGCACCGCCAGTTTGCCCCTCTGATCCTCCTGGTTCCAGCAGGGAGGAGGTTGGTGCTCATTTGCTCTGTTCCTTCAGCTCAGGGAATTCCAGGGCTGTTCCCACCTGTCCCTTAGATCCAGCCAAGGAAGAGGTGCCTGCGTGGTCCCATTTGCCTGTCTGTGATCCCTCCCCTGGAATTCCTGAGCCCATTTTGACCACGCTTGGAGTTTTCACAGTTTTAAATACCTGTGAGTTCAACCAAAACAGGTGGCTGAGCTGATCCATGTTAGACCCTGGAAAATCCATCAATCCATCCATCCATCCATCCATGGCATGACTATAGGAACCAGCAGGTCTTACTGTTTCAGCTGCATATAAGAGCTCCGGTCTGCAGCCTTTTCATGCTTCTCAAATCATTACCTCCAGGGAATTAATCCCAATTTCCATCTGGGATTGCTCAGTGAGCCACAGCTGGGCTGAGCTCTCCTGGCTGCTGTTCTGGAAGTGCTGGTGCCCAGTGCTGGTGGGCCGGGGTGGTAGATGCGTTTAATACCTGCTAAAAAAACCCCTGGACCTGTCTGGATGCTGCTCTGGATCATTTCCAGCAGCTTGGAGAGGCCAGCTGGAGGTGGCAGAGCTGCTGCTGTGGCCTGGGGAGCCCTCCTGCTTCCCCAGAACAAGACAGGAAATCCCAGTCCCTCCCCCAGCAGAGGAACAAGACCCCTCTTCCCAAACGTTCCCCTCTGCTCGGTGCCCAGGTGCTTTGGCTGGTCACAGATACGGCCAGAACTGAGTAGCAGCAGTTGGCTCTATCCCAATTTTTCTGTTTTCCAGGCAAAAAGCAAAAAGGCCCAAGACAAGGGAGAGCGAAGCCATTTCCTGGGTGAGATTAAGAGCCTGAGGAAGGAGCTGAAGGAGCGAGAGGAGGCTGCCATGGCTGCAGCCCTCAGCCACGCCAGCGTCGTCCTTGCCACCAACACAGGTGTGAGATCCTCCTGCTCGGTGTTTTCCCTCCCTTTGCCGGGTCAGCCACGGGCCCTGCAGGGCAGCATCCTGCTGGGATAGCTGGGAGGCTTGCTCCGAGCTCCTGGGAGCTCAGCAAAGTCTCCCGAACCCCTCCCCAGTGGGATTCTCCCAGCTTCCATGCTGGCACAGGATGTTGTTGAGCAGAGAATACGGATCTGGAAGGTCCTCTGTTAGCTCTGAGTGGGAGCTGGGAGTGCAGGGAGTAAACAAGTGCTGCTGGGGGTGTGCAATCTGCTCCCGCTTGCATAAGTCACATGGAATCGCTTCCCTGCTTGGACCGTTTCCAGGACTGATGGAATCCAGCACGTGTTTCCAGAGCCTGCTCCCAGGCTGCGCGTGGCTGGCTCTGTCCTCACCTGAGCGGTGTGACATGGGATTTCTGGGAGCAGTTCCAGGTGTCCGTTGGGCATCTGCAGCTACAGGTGGGAAGGTTCAGCAACTGTGGAAGGGCTTTCCTGGCTCAGGTTTTCCATACTCCACTTAAAATCCTCAGATCCGATTGCTCAAGGGTCATTCGCTGAAAGGAGACATCAGTTATTTTAGGTCATAAAAGAGCAAGTTATCGGAGTGACAGTTAAAGGAAAGAGAAATCCTTCCGTGTCTTAGTTCCTGGGAATTGGCCTCTCACTTCTTTTAACTTGCCTGACAAACAGGGAGAAATTTCCTGCTTCCAGTAAAACTGGTGTTTTTATTGACCAGCCGTGATTTTCCCTGGGACTGGAGCTTCCCAGCCAGCTGGGGGTCTGTGCACGTGGCAAAAGTCAAGTTGTAACTGTACAACTCTCCAGAGTGGATTCATACAGGCTGGAACACAGTTTTGGAAGGAAAACAGTGTCTCTGATGGCGAACTGGAACGTCTGGAGTGACACAGAGCTGTAGAGGCAGCAGGATTCCCAGTGGCAAAGCCAAGTCCCCTCTCTCAGAGCTGCAATAGCACAGGAGATTTGGGAAAAACATTTCTGTGAATAGAAATCCCCCGGTCTGGGATGCTGGCTTCTTCACCCTGCCATCCTCCTTTTGCATCCTTTGGCATCCTTTTTTCCTCCCGAACTACAGGGAAATTTGGATGCCCCTGGAATTCGGGTTTCTGATCAATGCAGGTCTGGGTTAGAGCAGGATGTTTGTAGGGAGACAAATGTTACAAATGGATTTCCGATGTTAAAAATCAGCCCTTGCTGTGGCTGTCTCATTCCAGTCTTCTTTCCCTCTCCCCAGTGCCACGAGGAGGAGCAGAGGCACTGGGGTCTCAGCCCATCTCCCCCTCTTGGGGTGTGCCTCAGTCACCAGAGAGGTGGATCCCCAGTCCCTCACCTCTCAGCGTTGGGGATGTGGAGTTTTGTTGGCACTGAGGGGCAGCAGGAAGGTGGGTGTTCCTTGCTCTGCGCCGGGTGAAGCGCTGGAGCATCTTGTTCTCTTTGGCATCTGGGCATCACTGCTGTTCCCAAAGATACTTGGAAGCATCTGGGCCCAGATGCCAGGGAAAAAAAAGGACAACGAGGAACTGGCAAAAGCAATCCTGACTTACGCATATCAATGGCTACGTGTTTGGCAGGGCTGAATTGCTAAATCGCTGCAAAGAAACATTTTTCACTTGCCTCCATCACTATTACAGCTGGTGAGGTTTGTTTCCAGAGCAAGTTCCTCGCACTTCCTTGCTTCCCTGCTCAGTTGGGAACCTCTCCTTCCACCAGGTGCTTCCTCGGACGGCCCCCTGAAGCTGCTGCCTGAATCCCACTTTGACCTGGTGGTGATCGATGAGTGTGCCCAGGCTCTGGAAGCCAGCTGCTGGATCCCTCTGCTGAAGGCTCCCAAGTGCATCCTGGCCGGGGATCACAAGCAGCTGCCCCCCACCATCATCTCCCACAGGTAAAAATCCTGGATTCTCCTGCTTTTCATGCAGCTTCCCAATCCTCGCGATTGGAGACATCACATAATGGGGATCTGTGCTGCCTGCAGGGATGAATTTGGGCTCATCCTCAGGCTAATCCAAGTCTTCTCTTTAATTCTGCTTCTGTGGTTCCACATTTATTTATTTAACGTATCCATATGTGAATTGGCCCGGTGTGATGTTGCACTATCACACACCACAGGGATTATAAAACCTCCCGATCCCTACAACATGGATAATAAGAACAGTTAGTTTGTGGAAAAGATCTGTGGATCGTGCAAATTGCCTGCGCTTCCAGGGGAATGCTGCAAAGAGTTCTGAGGAATCTTTGAGTAATTTAATACATTAATGTGCCCGTGTTTATCTGGTTTAGGCAGCTCCAAGTCTGGAATTACTGAACCACAGAAGGAGAAAAATGGGACTGACTTCATAAACGTCCTCTCCCGCTTCCAGAAAATAATGAGCGAGACACATATCTGCCATCTCACTTGAATTTCGAACACAGGAAATGAAAAATCAGAGGCAGGCAGCGGCTCCCAGCACATGGCTGAGAGATAGGGAGAATAACACTCAGGGGCTGCAGCATCCTCTAATTTTACCTCTCTCAGATGCCCAAAAGCTCGCTGTTCTGCAGATCTTGGCAGGTGATAAGCACACGCTCAGCTGCCTGGAGGTGTCCAGGCTGGCGAGCTCCAAAAGCCTCTCCAGAGCCCTCCACCCTTGGTGCCCTGCGGTTTATTCCCTGTGGATTTGCAGGCCGGCTCTCCATGCCTGCGTTTTCCAAGCCCGGCACTTTTTGGAGTAGCATCTTGTTGGCAGCAAGGAGAAATTGGCCATTTGGTCCTTCTAATTTCAGGGTTATTGTTATTTTCTCTAAGTGGTGCATAAGGTTGCTCTCCTCCTCCAGAAAAACTGCATGGTAGCTCCATAATGCTCCGTAGTGCCCATCCAGCTGGATCCACCTCAGCAGCCTCAGCCTGGTTTTTTTTCCCCAGACTGTCAGATTAAGGGCAAAACACAGTAAAAATCCAGGCTCTGTTACTCCAGAATGGGGCTGGCGCTCAGCTGATGTCACTTTTGGCTCCCTCTTTTGAGACAAAAGCAGCTTTTCTCCACTCCAGAAACATTATAGCAGCTGCTTTTTTCTGCTCTGTCACGGTGGCCGCTGCCAGGAGCCTTGGCTGGAAACGGCAGCAAAAAGCTCCTCATGTCCTGCAGAACTCCTGGATCTCCTGCTCCCTGCTGGAGGAGCTGTGCTTTTCTCTCCATCAGCTTTGACTTGGCGGCCTTGGCGGTGCTGGGGGAATGGTCAAACTCCATGATCTCAAAGATCTTTTCCAGCCTGAGCAGCTGCAATGCAAATAATTGGGATGCTGGAGAGCCCTTTGTTTTGGGCTTTCCACATTCCCTGCAGGCCCGGGAAGCAGCACAGAGGCAGATCCCTTCCACCTCCTCCCGTGGGTATTTCCAGAGCTCCCACGAAGGCCCCGAATCACCTGCCACCTCTTCTGTGGTTCAGGGGAAGCAAGGAGCTATTTCCAGGGATGATTCATGCGGAGGACTCCAACCCTTCCGCCCACCTTCCCCTTCTCCATTGATGACAGCGGGCCTGGAGTGGGTGGGCTCCTATTTTTGGGACCACGGGGAATGGTCTGAAGCTTTCCGGGATGTATCTGTGCTGGCAGGAGGCTTGGCTGTTACTACAGCAGGGGAAGTCAGCCCTGCTCAAGCAGGAAGCCTCTGTCCGGCAGGAATTCTGTGGGACTCTATCCACCTTTCCGTTCCCTGCTTTTTCCTCGATGGAATCAGCATTTACCTGTTACTATCCTCAGTGACCCCTTGAGGCTTAGGGAATGTTTGACAGACAGTCTGGAATTTCTTCTGTAGCTTCCACATCTGGAATCTCCTGGGTGCACATCCATGAATTAAGCCCGTTAATGTGGAGTTCCTGAGGCGGGAAAACACAGCGACCCTCCTTCTCCACGCTTTTCCAGCCAAATCCAGCGTGTACTGCAGGGATCAGTCACGCCAGCATCTCCTGTCTCAGGGATGAATTAGAAAAGATATGCCACGGCTGAGGACACAGCTCCAGCCTTCCATGGGAAACAATTCCCTGTTTTCCTCCTCATACTGATCATGCTGGACACGTACAGGGCAGGCTGGCCAAGCACAGCATTTCCTGCAGGCAAAACAAGGTGAAATCAGGTTAGCAGCAAATCCTGCCTGCTGTGGGCTGGGTTTGGGAATTCTGCCTTTCCCAGCTGTACTTTAAAGTGGATATTCCCAAGCATCCCGTGTATGATTCCATCTATCCAACCTCTTATCCCAATTTCATTTCTCTAAAGCAATCGATAGGTAAAAAACATCTGCTCAGGGCACTCAGGGTTTTGTTGGCAGAGAAATCAACCACCGTAGGAATTAATTGAGTGGTAAAATAATACAAAATTATTAGCAGGTGAAATATTCCCAGGAAGATTAATTCCTCATTATTAATTCAGCATATAACCTCCTGTGGTGGGAACGGTGCTGGAGGGGTAGGGAAGAGCATCATTCCTGAGGCTCGCTGTGAGGTTTAATGGCTGCTTCAGGAATGTGCTTGCACCTGAGTGCCGACAGCTCTCCCTGCTAAATTCCCTTCTTGTCCAGGAGATCCAGGCTCCGTGGGCAGAGCGCAGCTGGGAGAATCAGGCTAATTCCTGATAACTGGAATGCATCCCCCAGCCCCACATCCTGCTCACCCCGCTCTGGCAAACTGCTGTCTCCCAAGTCCTACAGCCATGTCCATCCAGAGCTTATTCCCCCTTTTTTTTGTGTGTGCTGCATCCTATGATTCAGCAAGGAGGAGAGCTAATGAGGCCCGGCTTCTTGGAAAGATCTGTCCTTAATTGTCCCTTCTGCAGGTTTAATGACTTGGCAGTCTCTCGTCACATTTCCCAAGTGCCTGTGGTGAGCGTGGCAGGGCTGGCCGGTGTCACAACAATCCACTCGCTGTGGGGCCGCGCAGCGCTGGAATTCCCCCGGCAGGGATTGGATGCGTGCTGCGCCCCGGAGCTTGATGGAAAGCGTTTTCCTGGGCTGTTCCCTGTCATCATTCCATCATCTTCGTGCTGCTTCATTGTGTCTGGCAGCCGCCAGCACCCCTCAGCGTCAGCCTCAGTATGAAAAATCTCCGCACGCTCACAAAATCCGAGCGTGACGACTTCCGTCCTTCTTCCTCAGGCACTGTCTCCCAACAAACCCTCTGTGGGGCCAGGAGAAAGCAAACAGGCTCCTGAAAGGCTCGATTCAGCAGGAATTTTATTAATATGTGCCACAGATCTGGACAAGGGTCACTGCTGGCTGTGATGGGAGTTTTATGGGTGAAAAGTGTGGTGCATCTGTGTGTTAGTCCAGGGTGAGTGGCCAGGGAAGGATGGAAGTGCTGGAGCAGCAGGGGTTGTGATGAAACCAGCAAGGATTGGCTGTGCTGACACCGAGCATTCCCACTGGCACCCTCGGCACCAACAGATACCGGGGAAAGGGCTGGCTGAGTCCCATCCCACACTGGGCCGCCACTGGGGGATGGACATTCCCACTCTGAGGTGCTTCTCCGTGCAGGGCGGCGGCCGAGGGGCTGTCCCTGAGCCTGATGGAGCGGCTGGCGGGGCACTACGGGGAGCAGGCGGTGCGGATGCTGACGGTGCAGTACCGCATGCACCGGGACATCATGGAGTGGGCATCCACGGAGCTCTACGGCGGCCGGCTCAGCGCTCACCCCTCCGTGGCACAGCACCTGCTCAGGTGGGTCGCTTGCTCTCCGCTGCTGCAGGAGCTGGAATGTCCTTTTCATCCCGGCTTGTCCCTTCCCTGCAGGGTTTTCCACTCCTCCTGTGGTTGGGGTGGTGTTTTTGTGTCAGCCGTTGTTTCATCGAGGAGACGTTAACTGGGGGCGAATTGTCCTTTTTGCTCTGTGAACAAAAGTGATGCAGAGCTGTCCGCCTTTGCTGTGATAATCATGGAATCCCAGACTGGTCTGGATTGGAAGCTTGGAAGCCCATCCAGCTTCCAAGCCACCTTCCACTAGCCCAGGTTGCTCCACATCCCATCCAGTCTGGCCCTTTCAGGGATGGGGCGGCCACAGCTTGTCTGGATATTGCCGTAACATCAGCGTTGGTAACTGGGCCCTTTCCCAAACACCTTGTGCAGGGACCTGCCGGGCGTCTCCTCCACGGAAGAGACCAGCATTCCCTTGTTGCTCATAGACACCGCTGGCTGTGGCCTGTTTGAGCTGGAAGTGGAGGATGAACAGTCCAAGGGGAATCCAGGTACCATTGGCCAGAAGGGATGGACTCAGGTGCTTGGCCACATCCCAGAGATGTCCCCCTGGGGAAGGTGGGGTCCCAGGAAACCTTGCTTAGCTGAGACATCATTCCCTCTGTAAATCCTCAACCTCCAGGGACTCTGAGCTGTGTTGGAGCTCTGGTGACAGTGCCCAGCTTGTGGGTGCCACTCCGGCCGCCGTGTCCCGTTACAGGGACGTTTCTCCATGCTGAGGGCTAGGACAGGGTGGAGAATCCCTGTGGCAGGTGCTTCACACCGAGGAAAGGCCAATAGCAGCAGGTGGAGCACAGGACTGTTTTGGGAAGGCTGTGGAGAGGGCTCAGGATTACCTCCCAGTCCTCTGCTCCTTCCATGAAATCCTGTCTGGCTCTTCTCCATGGATTTTCCTAGGACGCCGAGTTCCTGCTGGTTTTCACCTGAAAAAATAGGTTTCATTATGGAGCTTGAGGGCAAAGTCAGGCTGGAAAATAGAAGGGCAGTTTTTACCAGTTCAAATATCTTTCACTTTCTGTTTGACCCCCACCAGCATTTGAAGTGCCTCATTTTTCCATGCACCATTCCCAGGGCCCTGCTGAGCACAACAGGCTCTTATTCCCTCACAGAGAGCCAAAAAGCCTGGCCTGAGAGTACTCAGGGATTCAGAGCAGGGGATTAGAAGCACATCTCCCCAAATCTGGGAGGCAGCCTTTTGGCACAGCTCACCGCAGAGCCTCGATGTTTATCGCTCTGTTTTGCTGCAAAGCAGAAGCCCGGCCAATAAACCATGAAATAATTCCTGTAGGATTTAATTTTTCCCCTTAGATCCCTCTGAGCCAGGCACCATCTTGGATAACCAGTTCATGGCAGCCTTTCCTGCTGTTTTGGGGAGGTCTGGGCAGCCTTTCCTGCTGTTTTGGGGAGGTGCGCACATTCCTCTGGCCTCTGTTCCCTGTCACACTCTGTTCCTGTCCCAGGGGAGGTCCAGCTGGTGGGGATGCACGTCCAGGCCTTGGTGGACGCTGGTGTGAAGGCCAAGGACATCGCTGTGGTGGCCCCCTACAACCTCCAGGTGAGCTGTCCCTCTCCTGGCATCCCCCCTCAAGATCCCAGGGACCTGCAGAGCCAAATTTAAGCAGCATTTGGGACCAACTCCTGCACCTCTGAGCAGCTCGAGGCCGCGGAGGGAAGAGCTGTTAGGCAGGCGTTCCACTGCCAGCCTCAGGAGATGGCAGAGCTCATCCTTGTGGGTTTGGGAGGGAGGGATTTTCCCCCCAAAACCGTGCCGTTTTAATCCTTTTCACTCCTGTATTTCCCTTAAAAGCTGCCCTTGGCCTGTTTCTCAGGTGGACATGCTCCGACAGCACCTTTGCCACAGCCACCCCGAGCTGGAAATTAAATCGGTGGATGGTTTCCAAGGAAGGGAGAAGGAGGCGGTGATCCTGTCCTTTGTCAGATCCAACAGGAAAGGTAAGAGCTCGCTGCCGGAGCGCTGCTCCCTAAGGAATGGGAAGGAAGTCGTGTAGCCAAGCGCTGTGGTTTAATTGCAGCGCTCTAACGCTTGGCTCTGGATGGATTTACTGGCAAACCCTCCCTTTTCGGCCTTTTTTGTTTAATTAATGAATATATTTGCTGTCAGGGCTGCAGAGGAGGCCCCCGTGGTACAGCAGGGCCAGGACTGCTCAGTTTGAAGGTTTCCTGGCCCTTGAAGCCTCAGAAGTGATTTAAACTAGAGCCCTAATAATGTCACATCCCATTAGCCCCACATTTAGGGGAGTTGGGGGGTGATTTCTTGGGTTTTGAGCCCATTTTGGGTCAGTTCCCTGCAGAAAGCGAGCGGGAGCTAACATCCCAAGCCATGCACGTAAAACGCTGCTTTTGGGAGCAAAATCTAGAGCGGAAAATCAAGTTTTTTGCTATCTGCAGCTGCAGTGAAAGTTAATAGCTGGAAAAAAAGCTGCTGCCCTGGGGGCACGAGCCTCCTGTGGGGGAGCCGAAGGGTTTTGTGGAGCCAGCCGAGCGGGATTGCTCTGTTCCATGCAGGGATCAGTTCCCTTTCCAAACCCGCAGCCCTGCTGCCCTACCTGTGCTGCTGGAGGTGAAATGCTGAGTGCTGATGGCTGGAAAGGGGAAGAAAAGGGAGAAAATACGCGTGGAAGGAGGAGGTGCCTCTTTTTCCAAGCCTAGAGGAGGAAAAGCAGCCTTGTGGGGAGAATGGAGGTGGGACAAGCCCTAAGAATAGTCCTGATCCAGGAGTGACTCACCCCTGTGCAGCTGGGAGCTGGTGGCCCCGGGAGGCTGTGTGTCCCACAGCCCTTCCTCCTGCACAGGGAGAGACCAAAGCTCAGGGGTGGGGCAGGAATTGCATTCCTGGGGGCACAGGGAGGCTTCTCCTTGACCTGTCCCTCTGCAGCCATTCCTGATCCAGCAGGAAACCACCTTCTTTTAAGAGGCAATCCTTCCCTGTGAGGGTGCTGAGGCCCTGGCACGGGTTGCCCAGGGAAGCTGTGGATGCCCCATCCCTGGAAGTGTCCAAGGCCAGGCTGGACAGGGCTTGGAGCAACCTGGGATAGTGGAAGGTGTCCCTGGCAGGGGGTGGGACTGGATGGGCCTTAAGGTCCTTCCCAACCCAAACCTTTCCAGGATTCAAAGGAGTTGGACTTGCCCCTGCAGCCGGGCTAAACCTCATCAGAGAAACTGGGAATTGTTCTGGGAGCCACAGAGCAGGGAGAGGGGCTCCCCCTCACCCTGTCCCTGAAAGGCGGCACAAACGCGGCTGCTGAGGCAGAGCCAGGCTGGGCACTGCTCCGGCAGAGGCATTAATCTCTTCCCGAGTGGCCTCCTCGCTGTTCCCTGGAGCTGGGAGCTCGGCAGCCACCCACGCTCCGCTCTCGCTGGCTGATCCTGCCTGAGTCATCCCGGCACTGCCGGCTCTCGCTGCTGTCTGTGAGCAGAGCAAAACCTCCCCGCGTTCCCAAATGGCTGTTCCTACAGACCCACGGAGAATTTGGGAGCAGGGGGGAGTAAGACAGGGGAGAGTTCTTTACCTGCAGTCCCTCCTCTGTCGCAAGGTGAGCCGTTTCCATGCTGCTCCATCTTGTGTTTGCTCCCAGCTCCAAGCTCAGCTCGTGTCCTGGGCCAGGCAGGGAGATATTTCCCCTTTCCATGTGCTTTCCATCCTCTTCCCAGCCCCAGGAGCTCAGTGTGGTGCCTGTGGAACACAGGTGGAAGTAGGAGCGGGTGTGAGCAGGGACCAGAGCCCCGTAAATGCCAGCTCCCACCCTCCAGCCAAGAAATCCTTGGATCACTTGGACCAAAGCCCTACCTGGAGCAGCCCTGCCCGCTCTGGCATCCCTTCCCTCCTGTCTCCCAGGTGAGGTGGGCTTCCTGGCCGAGGAGCGGCGGATCAACGTGGCGGTGACGCGGGCGCGGCGCCAGGTGGCCGTGGTGTGCGACAGCCACACCGTGGGCAGCCTGCCCTTCCTGCGGCGCCTCCTGGACCACCTGTCCCAGCACGGCCTCGTGCGCTCCGCCTTCGAGTACCTGGATGACCTCGTGCCCCAAAACTACCCCGGGGAGGGCCGGGCCCAGCGCCAACAGGGCCCCAAACCACCGGGCCCCAAACCGCCAGGCCCCAAAGCACCGGGCCCCAAAGCGCGGCCGGCTCCGGCTGGGAAGGTCAAGGCTGTGGCAGCCGGAGCAGGGAGCCAGAAACCGGCAGCACGGAGCTCCCCGAGTGCTGCCGGAGCTGCGAGAGGGGACTCAGGGACAAAGGAGGGTGGGGACAGGTTCAGGGCCATGCTGGTGGCCTTCCTGGCGAGCAGCGAGGCTCAGCTGGATTTCCCGGCATCCCTGAACTCCCACGAGCGGATGCAGGTTCACGTGCTGGCGGAGGAGTACGGGCTGCAGCACCTGAGCTCTGGGGAGGGCCGGGACAGGTACATCAGTGTCCGCAAGAAACTCCCTGAGCAGCCCCTGCTGCCCTCCGAGCCTCTCCTGCCCTCTGAGCCCCTTCCTGAGCCCCAGCATCCCAGTGGGAACACCCCTGACCCCGCAGAGCCGGGGGAAAGCAGCCAGGGCTCAGGGAAAGTGGACCTGAAATCCCTGCACCTGGAGAGAGTCCAGAGGGAGAAAGCCAGGCGGGAGGAGGCGGTGAGGAAGGTGCAGGAGCCCGGCCGTGGCAGCAGGAAAAAGGACAAGAGTGAAGCCAAAGGTAGGTCAAGCTTTTCCTAACCAGCACAATTAATGCTCTTCCTTGAATGGATCTTAAATTCCAATGGGTTTGCTCCAGACTTTGGGATTTGTGTGTGGAGCATGTGGCTTTTGGAAAGCTGCAGGGAGGTGGGAACTGGCTGCAGCATCCAGGGAGAGGGGTTTGGGTACCTGGAGGCACATTCCTTAAGCCAAAGGAAAAACACTGGGGGACCCTTTCCCGGGAGAGAGGCTCAGGAGTTACACGGGAGGCTCCGGAGAGTAGGGAGAGGGGCTGAGGGAAGTCCCTGGCCCACTCTGGAGGATGTAAAGGCACTGGCTGCCCTGTGGCTGGCTGCAGGGGCGTGGGTTTGTTCCCAGGCCCCAGTCCAGGTGTGTGTGCTCACCTTTCCCAGGAAAACCAGCGATTGGGAGCGCAGACGGAGAGGATTTCGACGCTCTCATCTCCGCTGCCATCGAAGCGGACAGGACCTGTGGCTTCCCCCGCTGCAAGGCCTCTGTCACCACCCTGGGCCAGCTCTGCCGCCACTGCCAGCGGCTCTTCTGCCTCAGCCACCACATCCCCGAGGTAAGGAGGGGCAGGATGGGTTTTGCCTGGGAATCTTCCCTGTGGAGCTCCCCAGGTGGAGTTTCCTTGCAAGGAGCTTGAGCAGAGCCTGAACTCAGTTCCCAGCTCTTTGTACATTCCCTCTGCATTGTGAGGATGATTCCCAGCCCTTTGCAGATCCTTTCTGCATCCTGGGGACAGGTCAGGCACGGAGCAGTGCTGCCTGGCCGGCAGTTCAGAATTCCCTGTGTCCTTGTTGCTCATCCCGCAGCTTCCACACCACGTGGAGCCTTCCGGAGCTCGGCAGCCCTATAAATCCTTGGCACTGCTTTTCTCCCTGTCAAGAGCTATCTGTTTCCATGGCAAGGAATAGCTGTGTTTATGGTCACTCACCATCCAGGGGGATGTAGATTTATTCCCTGCTGGAATGGCCTCTCCCGGCTGAATTGTAACGAGGCTCCCAACAATTGTAGGGATTCAAATCCATGTCAGCCCCAGGAAGGGCTGCCACGGCTCTGAGGGAACAGGCTGGGACCCCACTCCATGGAAACATGAATGACTTTGGGATGCGCCAAGAAAAGGGATCAGATTTTAGGATCTCACTTGTGGGAGACAATTCCAGAGTTGGATTTGGCTCATTAAAGCTGCAGATCCATGGCTAAAAAAGGTCTGCTATTCCCCAAAACACCTTTCCCAGTTCACTGGAAAGGAAGTGGAAGGAGCCACTTGAATAATCCCAAATCCGATGATTTACCTGCTGTGCAGAGCTCAGGACCTGGATCTGTGTATTTTGTTCTCTGTGAGAGGAGTTACAAATGATGATTTGATAAAATACACAATAATAAATATTAATTATCAATTTTAAACAACAAGCATATGAATAAATATATAAAAATATGGAATCTAAATATGAAATGAAACGTAATAAAAATAAAATTAAAATAAATAGAATAAATAGTAAACAATGATAAATAATGTAATAAGAAATCTAAATTATAAAAATAGGTGAGGATATAAAGCAATATAACAACACAATAATAATTATAACGTGATGATAATTATGGAAACATTATGGAAATAATTGGAAACATTCCAATAAGGATACTAATAATAGTAATAATAATAATGGCTTTAAATGGTGGGAGATGATTTTAGGGGGATGAAAAGCAGGGAATTCCAGGGAATCCCAGGCTCAAGGAGTGAAAGCCCCTGGTTCCCACACGGGTGATCCCTGCCCCACTTCCCAGTGTCTGTTCTCTCCCGCCAGGTCCATGGCTGTGGGGAGAAGGCCAAGGCCCACGCGCGGCAGCGGATCAGCCGGGAAGGGGTCCTGTATCCCGGGAGTGGCTCCAAGGACAAATCCCTGGATCCCGCCAAGCGCGCTCACCTCCAGCGGCGCCTGGACAAGAAGCTCAGCGAGCTGACGAGCCAGAGGAAGGGCAAGAAGAAAGACAAGGAGAAATGACTGATCCGAATCCTGCTTTTTTAACCTCAAATCCGCAGGGTGAAGCTGCTGTGCTAGGTCTGGGTGGAATGGGGGCTCCATTTTGGGGGGAAAACCTGGAGCTGGGAGCCTTCCCGAGCCGCAGGGCTGAGGTGGGGGGGAGAGCTGCTGTATTGTCCCGGTTATCCCTATGGACACGGTGATGGATGCACTCAGGGGCCGGAGCACGCCGGTGAAACGGGTATTAAACACCCAAAGCTGTCACTGTCACGTCGGTCCCTGCGGCAGGAAAAGATGGATGCCCGGGAGCAGGAACGTGGGAGGCACCAAAAACCCCGGGTGACCTTGTGCTCCGGGAAGGATGACTAAGGAAATGGATGTGTCCCAGCCCAGCAATCCTCCGGCACTGCTCGGGACCCGGCCTGTCCACACTGCGGCCATTCCCTCCCCAGCCAGCCCAGGGGCTCAGGAGGGAGCTCAGCCCTGCTCCAAGTGTGCCAGGGTTGGGAATAGGGATGGGGATGGGGAGGCCTTGATCCCAAACCATGCTGGCACCACGAGGAGCTGCTCCAGCACATGGATACACTTCCCTGGGAGAGCCAGCCTTCCCTGTGGCACTGGGAGGTCTTTCCCTCCTCACTATCGCCTGTCCCTTCCCAGACCGGTCCTGCCCTTCCTGCAGAGCTCCTTGGAGGCTGATTCCCACTGGGAAAGCCCACAGTGGTGACAGCAGGTTCAGCCACGAGAGTTCTGCTGGTGGGAGGGAGCCTCGTGTTCCTCCTAGACCTTTTCCTAATCCCTCGCCATCAGTCGCCCCTCCCAAATTAGCTCCAGCAGCATCCTGGATCCTTTCATCCCCAGGGTGACGGAAAAGGTGCAGAGGTTTCTCCAAATAGGAATGGCTGGAGGGGGGCACAATAAAAACCCCTAACCCACATGTTCTCCATCATTTTGGGGCTGAACATCACAGATTCCAGCGCCTCTGGAAGTCACTCACCTCATCCCGAGCAAAACTCAGCAGCTGGCAGGAGCTGCGACACAGCCAGGGTTTTCCATGTCCATCTTTTCCCAAATACTTGGCTGGGATAGCTGATAAGCAAATTTCCCCACAAACCTCGGGGCCTGTGAGTACTGGCTGTGAACAACTTCCCACAGAAACTTCCTCATCCTTCAAACCCCTCCATCCTTGGCTCATGCTTCGGTGCTTGTGTGTCACCCATGGAGGCGACATGGAAGTCCCCTGGCAGCAGATGGCACCGGGGGCTCCTGAAGGGAAAGGTGGGAAGAAGGAAGTGTGGGAGAAGGGAATCTGGGCATCGGTGAGAGGAGACAGGCAGGGGAAGGAGCCGGAGCAGAGGGGAATGATGGAACAGGGACATCACACCCGTGTCCCAGAGGGAAGGTCAGGCAGGACAGATGGGAAGGGAAAGGTGCCACCAGCTCAGGGGATAATTCACCTCGGAGTTACTTTTAATCAGGGAAAAACGGATAAATGGCTCATTCACACCTTTTTCCTTGCTCAGATGATCCACGCAGCCACATCCCAGCCCATGCTCATCCCGTGGTGCTGAGTTCCTGGCACAGGGCCCCAGACACCCCCAGATTTCCCAGCCTGGCTGCCCACCAGCATCCTGCAGGCAGGGAAAAGCCGAGGCCCCAGGCAAGGAGGGATGTGGCCCCAGGGCATCCTCTGCTCTCCAGCCTGTGCCACGAGGGGCTCCATCACCCTCCACAAACCACAGTGGGAATGAGCTCCCCAAAAATCCCAAACCTGGCTTGGGCCAGAGCCCACCAGTAGACAGGATCCACACAGACTTTTCCTCTCCCTTCCTCCTGAAACGGGAGCTGGCCTTAAAAATTATGAAACTGGGGACCTCTCCCACCTGCCTTGGGTCACAGGGCCAAGATGTTCCTCTCTATGCCCAAACCTTGGATAAAATGAGTCACAGGGTAAGTCACAGCCCAAGTCCAGGATTAGGGCTGGAAGAAACAATCCCCAGTTGTGAGAGTTGTGTTAAAGAGCAGGAATTTTCCGTGCTGTCCTGAGCACCCTGAGGGTGAGTTTGGCTTGGAAAAGTGGCTGGGGTGGGAAAAGCTGCCTCTGATCCCGCTGGACCTTTAGGGGATGATTTCCAGTGTGGATCTGACCTCAAACCCAGGGGTTGGAAACCAAGTCCAGCCCTGCCTGTGCAGCCCGCGGAGATGGGCAGGGATTTACTCCGTGGGGAAACAGATGGGAGGAGAAGCCGTATGTAACAACAATTGATTTTCTGCTGTTATTGCTCCCTTCTTCCATTTTCACTGGAAACATTCCAACCCTGGCACAACGCAACAAAATCCCTACAAAAGATCCCCTCAGGATCGCCACCCACGCCAGGCTGGTTTTTAACACCCCCCTCACAATTCCCGCCCCAAAACCACCTTCCAAAGGAATCCTCCCCCTCCCTCTCCTGGAGTCCACGTTTGAGGATTCCACAGACTTCAAGACCGCCGGGAGCACGCGGGACACTCGGGAGCCACGGTTTGGGGAGGTTCCTGTTGGTTTTGGTCCATTTGGGCTCCTTCCCGGCAGGTCTGGCCCAGCACATGTGCCCATGGAGCCGCTCTGTCCGCGCAGGGCCCATCGGCGCTGGCAGCCCAGCCTTGTGGGATGTCACCAAGTCCCCACTCCAGGCCCACCGTGCCCGGTGTCGGGATGCGGCCTAATTCCTGCGGAGCGGGTGCCACATGGAGACGGGCTTGCGGAGCGTGGCCAGCATCTGGTTCCAGTGCGTGGTGCCCATCCCGCTGGCCGCGGGCCCGATGAGCACGTGGCCCGTGTTGTCACCGCGCCCATCCTCGCCGCTCTCGGCCACCGTCACGCGCAGGGACAGCTCCTGCGGGAAACGGGGCTGTCACCACACACAGATTCCCCCTAGACATGTATCCCTGTGCCCTCTCCAAGGGAACACACACCCGTGATGCCAACACATCCATGCATCCCAAGCCCGTAAATCACCACCCCACACACACACAGAGCCCTGTGTGCCCTCACCACCCCCTTCAAACCCAACCCCTGTTACTGAAACCCCCCCAAATCCCTAAATATACATCCCCTTATACCCCCCACACTTACACTTCCCCCTCTTTTCTCCACATCCCCTAAATCCATCTATTTCCCTGTCCACATATGCAACCATCCATGTGCACCCCACTCTATCCCAACCCACACATCCATATCCCCCCTCAAGAGTCCCCCACACACATTCCCCCCTCCAGCAGACACTTCCACACATCCATAGATCTCCAAACGGCTCCCACAAATCCATATTCCTCCAAACAGCCCCCCCACATCCATACCCCCCCAACAGCCCCCACCCATCCACCCCAAACCAGACACACACACACACACAACCCCCACAGCTCCCAGGATCCCCCCAGGAGCTCCCCACTGGTGGGTTTGGGGAGCTTGAGGAGCACTGGGATGTGTCCCCCATCCCCGGCCCCCTGGCCAGGCCGGACCTGGAGCACGATGGCTGGCACTGAGAAGATCATGGCCTCGTTGAACACGGGGTTGGTGTCTCCCCTCTTCACCGCTGTCTTCTTCTTGCTGATCTTCCTCCCGTCCTGCAGCAGGTACACCTTGACGAAGGGATCTGCTCGGGGGGCAGGACAGGGATCCGTCACACGTGTCCCCAGCAATGTGGAGAGAGCAGGGGGACCCTTTCTGGTGGCCTTTCCCGGCACATCTGTCCTCACCGGGAGCCACTCCAGTAAAGATCCATGTAGGGAATGGGATAAACCAGGACAAACCCCACCACAGAGCGCCCCTCACCTGCAGTCACCTTCCCGTTGCTCCACACGAGGTTCTTGGCTTTGACCACCACCACCGTGAGCCGCTCGGCCGTGGGCAGGTAACTCAGGGAGAGCAGGATCTCCCCCACCGTGTCCACCGCCTGCGGGACACAACGTCCGGGACACAACAACATTCCCATTGTCCCAGCCCCAAAACCCTGGCTGGGAGATGGGAACACGCCCGTCTCACCTTGTTGGTGTCCTGCAGGTAGAGCCAGGCGTTGAAGGGGCGCGCGGCCAGGTCCAGGTCGGAGAGCTTGAGCTCGGCCACGCCGGTGCTGACGCTCCGCTCGTCCTCGTCGATGCCGAAGACAGAGAAGCGCAGGCTGTTCTCCTCCAGCGCCGCCGGGTCCAGCGGCACCGAGAAGCGCTCGTCGAAGGCCACGGCGTAGGCGCTCCTCTGGATCTGCCACAGGAATTGGGGATTGCCCTGGCACCTGTGGGGCTTGGGGCGGCATCCCTGCTCTACTCCATTTCATGGGAATTGCGAGGAGCACAGGTAGGGCATCGCTAGGATACCCCCCATCCCATTGGAATGATTTCCCAACCTGACCACAGCAACTGCTCAGCCATTGGGGTAAAAATCAGGGCTATGACCCATCCCAGTGCCTGTGAATTCCTTTAATTAAAAAACAAAGGTTGGTCTAGCACTCTCAGATAGATCCCAACCCCTTGGGAGTCTGGATGCGCATCCAGCGTGGCCGTATCAGGTGACAGGATTTACAATTACAAGGTGTAACCCCCAGCCCTTCTCCAAGCAGAACCAACTCCTGAATGTGCCCAAGGGGAATGGCCATCTGCTCCTCTCAGTCTGCTCCTAACCCCGCTCCATCCCTGGGATAAAGGACACAAAGGCAGCACCTGCCATTTCTGCTTTCCCAGTTCACGCTCTCCCACTGGATACCACCAACCTCCAGAGTGCCCGGGGGATTAAAGTTCCTCTGTGGGAAGAGCAGATTTTACAGCCCTTCAGATCTTACAGACTGTCTGCCTGCAGCCCACGCCGTATTTTGGGAGCTCTGGATCAAGCACAACCGAGCGGGAGCTGCTATTTGAAACCCCTCCAGAAGCACTGGAAAAGCTCCGGCTGGGCCTTTATCCATGGCCTTGGGGCAGCCGGGGAGGTAAATTGTGCTGGTGAATTATAAATAACGACGCTAAATAATAAATATCTCCAGAGCATAAATAAAGAGCCAGAGATTTGGATGGAAAAATGGTCTAAAAGGGCACGGTGGAAATATTTTGGAGGCAGCAGCCGGTTTGTGTGGTTGGAGAAGCACCTCCACCCCTGCTGTGGAGAGGTGCTTTAATGGGATGCAGATTCCTACTCCTTGATGGAACATCCTGATTAAATCAAACTGGCTCTGCAAAAAAAAGGAGCTGCTGGAAGAAAACTGAGGCTCCTGCCTTCCAAAAGCAGTTTTTGAGGCACTTAAAAAGGGAAGTTTTGCCCCAAATCCACCCCTGGTTGTGGCTGTCAGTGCAGCCACATGGATTTTCCACTGCTGTGTCCCGCAGGGATGGAAAAGCTTTGGGGCTGCTGTGGGAAGGGGAGGGACTGTGGGGACTCGGGGCTGTTGGGCCATGGCAAGACACCGGCAGCACCTTCCCAAACTGTCACTGCCCTCAAATCCCACCCCAGGCCACTTCCTCCACCTGCCTCAGCATCCTTTCCACAGCAGGGAAAGGCAAGCAGGGAAACTTGCCACCAGCCATGCTCGGAGACGCCAAAGACAGCCCAGATCCCAGCCAAGGGGGAGACATTCCTGCCTCCGGCAGGTTTCTGATGTGCAAACCCACCTGGGATAGCCCCTAAAATCCTGTGCTAACCCAGATCTCCCTGCTCCTAAATCCTATCACTGCTTTGGGGAGCTGAAATCCCCCCAAAATCCCACTTTAACTGCATCCTTGGAGCTCCATGGTCCCAAACCCCACCACTGCCTTGGGGAGCTGATATCCCAAAATCCCTGTGCCAACCATATCCAGTCCTGGCGTGCCAGGAGCTCCCTGCTCCCAAACCCCAGCCAAGGGACACGGCCACCCAAAACCCCAGGGCGATCCAGGCGTGCCCAGGGGTCTGTGGGTGGGAATGGGGGGCTCACCCTGGAGATGCCGACGATCTGCTCGGCCGGGAGGAGGCTGATCCGCATGAAGCAGGACTCGAAGCGCGCGTCCTCCTTCTCCAGCAGGTCCTTGCCCTGCAGCAGCGTCACGTGCAGGGCGGCCGCCCTCCCGTCGTACTCCATGGACA
Source organism: Pomatostomus ruficeps (assembly GCA_013400735.1). Classification (NCBI taxonomy): domain Eukaryota; kingdom Metazoa; phylum Chordata; class Aves; order Passeriformes; family Timaliidae; genus Pomatostomus; species Pomatostomus ruficeps. Next base: position 116,448 of record VYZT01050763.1, on the reverse strand, counting down.
CCTCCACCTGCCCCACCGTGAAATCCTGCCCGAAGTTGTTCCCGATGGACGAGATGGAGTTGAGGGAGTCGGCCGAGATGGATTTCCGCAGGGGGCCGTAGTGGGCCAGGCCCAGGTCTCTGCCCATCAGCTCCAGGCTGCCCAGCTCCTGGATGCTCTCCAAGGTGTCCTCTGCCCTCAGGCTGCTCTTGCGGGACGAAGAGCTCCGGCCTGGCGCCCGCTGCGAGCCCGGGGCCAGCCCTCGCTGCCAGGGAGAGGAGAGCAGGCGGTGCCATCCATCCCATCCCGGACAGCTGGGCTTCTCCGGCGCCTCCTTGGATGCATCCCGGCCCCTGCCTGGCCTCAAGCTGCCGCGGCAGCGAGCCCGGAGCTTCCCGCAGCTCCCGGCTCCAGTGATTCTCCCCCAAAGCTCCAGCAGCACCAGGCTGCTGCCCGTGGCTGTTCCCCCCCAGGAGATATTCCCAGCCCTCCAGCATCCCGCGTGCTGCAAAGAGAAGGAGACAAACGCTCTCACCTTGTTCCTGATGTCGGGACACGCCGCTCCGTACTTCTGCTCCAGGTACCGGTAGTCATAGTTGGGGAAGGGGGAAGGGGCCGGGTAGCTCCCGGAGCGCCAGAGCTTCCACAGGTTGATGGCTGCGATTCCCAGCAGCGCCAAGGCGCCGGCGGCGTAGAGCCCGATCTCCCAGCGCGGCGGGCTGGAGGCCACTGCAGGGGACAAGGGGCTCCATGAGCCGGGCACAATCCCGGGAATGAGCCTTCCACGGCGGGAGCTCGGCTCCAAGCTCCGGGGATGGGATGGCCGAGGAGGGGATAAACCGCAGCTCCCACCCGGGCGGCTGCAAGCGGGTCAGGCAGAGGCTTTGCCGGCCAAAACACGACAGCCCCGGCTCGGCTTTCCCGGGAGGCGAGGTGCTCCTGCGTCCCGGCCCCGCTTCCCAGCGAGCGGTGTGTCACTCCCGGCGGTCCCGTTGCCAGCTGCGGCTCTGTCCCGCCGGCAGATGTGCCCAGCGCACACCTGCATCGCCCCGGGCCCCGCGGGGGGATGCCAGGAAAAGCCGGGAGCAGGGAAAAACCAAGCGGAAAGCTGTCGGAAGCGGGCAGAGCCCCGCGGGTGCCGGCGGAGCGAGCGGGGAGGGAGCGCCGGGCTCGGCCGCGAGCGGATCCTGCTGCATTGCACCAGCCTCCATCACTCCCGCGCCGAACCGGCACCGCGGAACACGGGAAAAGGGGGGAAACAGAGGATTTCTCATCCCGGAGCGCTGCCGGGGAGTCCTCCGGCATCGCCACGCCGCAGCGCTCCCTCCTTCGGAGCCGGAAAAAGCCCAAATCTCCCAGGCTGAACTCCCACATCGCATCCGAGCGCAGGGACAACCTGCTGCTCTCCGCCAGTCCTCCTCCAGCGGGAACGGCAGAAGGAGCTGAGTATTCGCATCCAAAGCACCTGCTCTGGATCCCGGGAGCAGCCCACGGGGATCTCCCGGGTTCAGCACTGGGGTGGGACCCGGGTCCTGCTGCCTCCACCCCGACCCGAATCCCTCAAGGGCTCTGCTTTATCCCCGCATCCCGGCTAAGGACGCTGTGGGAAGCAGTTGGAGGTTTCCCGTGCCAAAGCTCCCAGGCTCCTGCTATGGCGGAGGGGCAAAATTAACTGGGAATAAAAATAAAATCAGCAGAATAATCTTTTACTGGCTCCTACCTCTGAGTAACTCCAAGTACAAATCCCAGCTGAACTGGAACCTGCTTCCCCTCATTCCTGCCCATTCCTGAGGGCTGAGCACTGGTGTAGGAAAACTTGGATGTTTTAAGGGTTTTACCCTTGTTTTAGGAAACAAACCCCCGCAGGCACATGGAGCAGAGGATTCTCACCACGGAAAGCAGCGAGGAGCAGCCATCCCTCCCCAAAAAAAACCTCGCCTGAGCAGCTCTGCCCCAAACCCTTCCCGGGCTCCCTGGGGAGGACTCACCACTGAAGCGGGATCTGCTTACGTGCCCAGTGTCCATGGCAAATGCTGCCTGCGAGCGGGACAGCCTGGAATGCGCGAGACACAGCGTTAGGGTGGAGGGGAAGAACTCAGAAATCGAATGCCTTGTGATTTTCCAGCAGGGATGCTCCATCACTGCTCCCCCTCCATCGCTCCCGGCCTTGGCGCCTCTTCCAGGCGCTGAAGCCTCTCAGCCACCGGCAGGAGCTGAAGGAGGGACAGAAACCCTCGGGAAGAGGCAGAGCCGCTCGATTTACCTCGGGAGCCTTTAACAGGCGACATTCCCAACCTCTCTGTGCATGGACATTCCTCCCTCCAGGAGTCCTCAAAGCCCTTTGCTCCTTTTCCAGATGAAATCTTCCTTTGCCTCCTGCAGTTTTTCCCAGCCTCTCCTGAGCATTTCCCTGGCCCCAGCCGAGGGGGGCAGCCCCATTCCCCCATTTTGGGGTCACTGCGGGGTTTAAGGGATGCTGTTCCCAAGGAATCAGCTCCTGCAGTGGGAAAGCTCCATCTCTTTCCCCTCAAAAAGGGGTTTTCCCAGTCAAGTGGAAAGGAAGCTGCTCTCCCAGGCAGATCCCAGTGCAGGCACCATGGATGCTGAGGGGAATTTACCCAAGCCAGCTATTCCTGCTATGAACAGGGGGTTTGGGATCCCCAAAAACACCCAACAAGCGAATCCAGTGGGAACCGACCAGCACTCCCTGTTCCCTGGCTTCTGTGCTGGGGGATCACAGACCACAGGGAGCTGCTGGGATCCCAGAGACTCCCACGGGGACACAACCTCAGCACTGCACCTAAAGCACCCCCCAGGCTCCCTCAGAGCCCCCCAGCCCTTCTCCAGAATTCCCAAAGCCCACTCACGGAGCTGGATTGGCCTCGGACAGACGATCCCGCAATATTTGGGCGCCACCTTCCAGCTCCCCTTGGATGCTCACAGCCCCAGGCACTGTGGGGGTGATCAACTCCCTCCAAAATCATCCAGGCTTGGATTTTAATGGGGAAAACTGGGAATTTCATGGCATGGAGTATCAGCTGTGCTGGCCTGGCCTGCCTGGCTCCTTCTGCAGGGGCACACGGCCCATCCTTGGGATAACAGCAGGAGGGGGGGCCCTAAAGGTAACCCAAAGTGACAGCCATGCTGGGATGGGGCTGGGAGATGCCCAGCTCCTCCCCACCCTCCTCCCTCTGGCACAAATCTCCCTGTGCAATGGATGAAACCATCACATCCTGGCTGAGAACGGGCTGAGCTCAGCTCAAGGCACACTTTGCTGTTTAGTGCTGAAAATTGACATCTCAACAGAGCAACGTGATGGAGATTTACCCTAAACTGCCTCTTTTTATGCCCTGAAAAGCTCCCGTGCCCAAGCAAGGTGCTCCGTTCCTCTCCCTGCTTCCCAATTAATTTTAATATGAAAATAGCAAAGTTTTCAGGGCTGACTTTCCCTGCAGGAAGACAAACATCCTCTTTAAACCCTCCTCCACCTCCTCCTAATTTCTTCTGGAAATTAGAAGGAATTTCTAGTTTTCCTTTTCTTTCAGAGCTTTCCCCCCCAAAACCTCCCTTCTCTAATGAGCTCTAAGCAGCAAGTTAAGCAGATTTCCAAGGCATCACCTGGAAAGAGACTGCAGCGTTCAGCACTGGGATGAAACCCAGAAGTGTTTTCCTATTAGGAAAACAGCATCAATCTCTCCTGAGCGAGGAAACGGGGGTGGAGGTACTCGGGGAAGGATTTATGGTGCTTTTTTTTGTTAACTAAGCTCTTCCCTGGAGCGTTGCACCGAGCTGCTCTGACATCCCCCTGACCTGCCGCTTGAATCCCTGGGAAATCAAGCCTGAGGCATTGGGAAGGGACCAGGCACCGCTCTCCCACTGCTGGCAGCACAGGGATAGATGGATTTTTTACCCACAGACCTCAAGATCAGGCTGCAGAGACCCAGAAAGGGGTGCAGAGACCCAGAATGGGTTGCAGAGACCCAGAATGGGGTGCAGAGCCCTCTCCATCCATCCATCCATCCCAACACCCCAGTGCCAGGGCAGCTTCATTTTCCTCGGGAGCTGCTGCAGAGCTCAGGTCCCTTTTCCTGCTTGGAGGGACAATAAAACAGCTCAACGAGGGAGAGACAAACAGCATCAAAGCCACCTGTCCCCCCCGGAAAAGGGGGTCCCCCAGCCTTCAGGGGGTTGTCACCTCCCTGCTGCCAAGGCCACGGGCACAGCGACCCCAATTCCTGGTCCCAGAGCACCGGGACCAACCTGGCTACAACCCCCTGAGCACGCTGCAGTCCCCAAACGTCCCAATCCAGGTTCCAGCGATCTCCCTGCTCATCCCGCCCTCTCCAGCCCTGCCCGGCCTCCATCCGCAGGGCACAGGAGCGGGATGGAGTTCGCTTCTGGCACGAATAAAGACGCATCCCAAACTTGCCAAAACAGGAGGATTTGGGTTCTGCGCTCCCCCGTCGCCCTTCCCCAGCCCCCCACAGGGCACCCATCGCACCCATGGGCACTCAAACCAGCGCCCCCCGCGCTTTACCTGGACAGGTACAAATCCTCAGGGATCTGCGAGGACCCCCGGGCGGCCCCGGCATCCGCCGAGCTGTGTCCGCTCCCACGGGCGGGGGGGAACGCGGCGACCCCCGGGGCCCGCCCAGCCGGCGGTGGGGACCGGGCAGAGCCCCCCGCGCCGCCGGGGGGTCCCCGAGCTCAGCCCCGGGATCCACGGATCTCCCCAAGCCCGGGGACCGGGCAGAGCCCCCCGCCGCTTCCCGGGGGTCCCTGCGGGTCCAGAGCCCAGCCCCGGGATCCGGGATGCTCCCCCCAACACAGCCGGGATGCTTCCCGGCGGTGCGGGACCGGGAGCGGCTCCGCTCCCTCGCCCAGCCCAGCCCGGGGCGGAGCCGCCGCTCATCCGTGCCATGAGCTGGGCGGTCTCTGCGCTCGCCAGACCCTCCCCGGGGCTTGGCTTAGCCCCGAACCCCGCGGCAGAGCCTGGGCACCCCGCGGGTCTCTCGCTCTGGTTTGACTCCCAGGCTCCCAAGCTTTCCCGAGGAAGTTGCCATAAAAAAACCACAATCCAACGAAATTCACCCCAAACCCTGCAAACACACCTCAAATCCCGGCCAGGAGTGAGGAGGGACAATGCCAGCTCCCGCATCCCACACCAGAGACCCTCTGCTGAGTGCTTGGCCATACAGGCCTTCCCCAAATCCCACTTCCCAGGGATGCTCGGGTCCATCCCACCACAACTCCACATCTCCGGCTGCTCCTCCCCATGGAGCCTGGTGCATGTTTCCCTCCATGGGGTCCCATGTCTCCTTCCCTTGTCCCCCAAAGGGTGCAGAGCCCCTTGGGCTCTCGGGATCACCACCCCAGAGCCAAATCCTCAGGCCCTCCCTTGTTCCAAGCAGCTTCCATCTGTGTGTCCCTGCTGGGGCCATCCAGAAAGGTCTTGGCTTTGGATGTTCCTAAGAAAACCCAGCAGATCCTCTCCCTCTGCAGCAGAAAGTGGAAATTTCTGGGATCTGGCCCCAAAAGCCCCTCAGACAGTTTGGCTCCATGCCCACCACACCCGTGACACCGTGACGATCGGAAAGATTGTGCCTTCACACCCTTCCGTGGGATTTTCCCTTTCCCTGCCTTCATATCCATGGTTTCAGCCACCTTACCTCACATGCCAGGCGACCTCCAGGGCAGCAAAGAGCAATTTCAGACAGCAGGAGAAACACTTTGCTTGGAGAAAATGGAATAATCACGATTTTGTGGGGAAAAAACACCCACACACCCTGAGCAAAGGCGGTCTCAGGGGCCATGGAGCGGTGTGACATTCCAGGGGACCTGTAATTCCCAGGAACACCCACCATGCCCAGTCACAGGCTCCAGGCTCCCTGCTCTGGAAAGATCCAGGGAGGGCAGCACTGGGAGGTGCTGCCATGATCTTCCTGGTAGGAAGTTCATTTTTCAGGGAGAAAACAGAGCAAGTTTTGACTGTACCAAAAAATGCTGCCTGGGTTGGGAGCTGCCTCATCCTGCAGCCAAGGCTCCTTCCCATGAGGCTTCCTGGCTCTTCCTCTGGGCAGAAGAGCAGGCCATGGTCCTTCCCCATTTCCCAAAGCTCCTCTGCATCCCCAGGGGTGTGGCAGGATGTCCCTCCAAGACGATCACAAAAGGATTCCTAAATCCAGGCACGCTTGCAATGACCAGAGCCCACCTTTTTCCCTCAAAACCTGGACACACTCCATACCTCAAGGCGCCGCATCCATCCACCCATCCTGTGTGCTGGAGGGGACACAGCCTGACCCTCTCAGCCCCCCAGCTCCCTGTGTGAGGTGACAAGAGAGGACCCAAGGGCACATGTTGTCCCGAAGGACAAACTGCCACAAAGAACTAATTGGGCAGGATCCAGATTATCCCTGGGATCCCTTGGATGCAGATGAGTCAGTGGTTCATGTGTGAGGCCAAAGCTCCAGGATCTTTCCGGATATTCCTCACCAGGTGTTGCCAGTGCAGGTAAGCGGCCCTTTGGCAGGAGGGGGGTGCAGGGACAAGTCCCCTCAGGTCACCTGGCCACCACCCCAGCTGGGGATTCCCAACTTCCAGACTGCCCACTGCCCACTTTCTATGGGTGGAAAGTATTTGAGACACTAAAGCTGGGAATGTTGTCATTCCCGTACAGGACCAAACCGGATTAAAACCCCAGATGTCTCTGGGCAGCAGCTCTGCAAGCTCCTGCCACTTCAAGAGTTTGGGGTTGCACTCTCGGAATTGTACTGTGGTCTTTGTGTCATTTTCTTCTGGATAAACACTTCCCTGAAAAACAGCCAGATTGGATTAAGCAGTGACAGGGTGACGTCAGTGCCCGGGACAGTGACGCGAGGCCCTCGGAGCGGAGGATACAGAATCCATGTGGATTAGTGGAGCTCTCACATTTTGGAATAATGACCTGGGGAAACGAAGCAGCCCAGGCTTCCAATTCCCTTTCCAGGATGCTGAGTCACCAGCAGAAACACTGCTTGGCTCAGGATGCTCCCTGGCTGTGCTGTGCCAGGGACACGCTTGGCCTGGGCCTGCTGCTGACCGGGAGGGGGGACAGGGATGGGGGATGTGACACTGCAGGGAAGAGCTTTCCCAGAGATCCCTCACTCTGGAGCTATCCTGGGAGGAACGGGGTAGTGCCAAAGGGTGGCAGCAGAGCCTGGTGTGCCCAGACCCCCCCAGTGTGGACACAAACCCAGCTGAGGACACAGCAAAGAACTTCAGACAGGTGGGACACTCCCAGGTTCTGCTTGTGACACGTTTTACTCCGCAGAGCGAAGGCAGGTTGACCTTTCTCACTTCACCTTCCCTTACATTTAAGAGATGACCGAAGACTAAAAGAGAAATTAAAAATAAGAGCTAAGGAGAAGTTGTCTGTCTCCCCAGAGCCGGGACACATCACCCAAGTGCCGCGGGCCGCTCTGGGACACTGGAAGTCAGTGGGATGCCCTGCGGAGGGGCTGGAACAGCAGTGTAGTGTGGTACATCCTGTGCAAGGAACGCAGCTTGGCCACAGGTCCCCGCGTACCCGCGGTCACCTCGCTGAACGCTTCACCCAATCCTCCTCCACAGCTCCAGGTAGTTCCAGCAGGAAGAACAGAATTCATTTCTCGTGCCTGGTCTCCGTACGCTCCGAAACAAGTGTTCCTAATGCCCAAACGCCCCACGGAGCTCTCAGTTCCCTGGGGATGGAGCAGCAGATCCCTGTGTGCCGTGCTCCGAGCCCCCCGTCTCTGCACCTGGTTCCGAGGAAGCCGCACAGCACGCGGTGAAGGCCCCGCCCCGCGCGCGGGGTCGGCGCTGACCGCCCTCCACATGGAATTCCTCCGGCCCTGCCCAGGTGACGCGAGGAGAGGGGGGGCTGTGTCAGTGCCATCCTCCCCGAGAGGATTCCCACACGCCGGAACGCTAACAATGACAATTAGGAGTTAGGTAGGATAAGGTTGGGACTGCGCACCAGGCCCGCTCAGGCACCACGAGTTCCTGTCAGCCCCGTGTCCATGCTCAGGGCTTCCTCTCCCGGAGTTTGTTCCCGTTGGGCTCATCCAGCAGGGCTGAGTGTCCATCCCCGTTGCTCAGGCATTTGTCCTTCTCGTGCCTGTGCTCCTGCTTCTGCCGCCGGATCTCTTTGTACCGCAGGGTGATGTCCCTGCAACACACACAGCACACAATTCCAGCCTGCAGGAAGAACGGCAGGGGAACCTGCTCTGCACTGAGCTGCCTGGGCATAACAACTCCCCGGAGCCTCTGGCTGGGCATTTCCACAATTGCTGATGGCGCTGATCCACTGGAAGTTTGTGTTTCTGGCTGGTGGCTTGGCTCTTCCCACCTCTGCTAGAGCACAACAGCCAATCCCGCAGGAGCAGCCACTGCTGCCCCCTCCACACACCACTGCACTTCAAACAATCATGGAATGGTTTGGGTGGGAAGGGATCTTAATGCCCATCCCATTCCATCCCCTGCCATGGGCAGGGACACCTTCCACTATCCCAGGTTGCTCCAAACCCCATCCAGCCTGGCCTTGGACACTTCCAAGGATGGAGCAGCCACAGCTTCTCTGGGCAACCTGTGACAGGCCCTCCACACCCTAACAGGGAAGAAAGTTTTCCTCATATCCCATCCAACCCTGCCCTCTGGCAGTCAGAAGCCATTCCCCCTTATCCTGCCCCTTCAGTTCCTGATACACAGAGTCCCTCTCCAGCTGCCTTGTGGGCTCTTCCAACACTGGAAGGCTGCTAATTCCACAGGCCCTGTGCAGCTGCTTTCCATGATCCAGACAGCAAACTGCCAGGATCAGGCCCAGAGAACTCCCTGTTTATTTCAGGTATTACACCCCCCACCAGGAGAGCTGTGCTCTCTCCCCAGGCAGTCCCGGGGAGCGCATTTGAGGATGGGGGTTGAACAAATCCCCCTAAAGCCCTGGCCAGCCCCAAACGCAGCCCCACTCACCGAATGAAGAAGCGCCAGGCTGTCCAGGTGAGCACCAGGATAATCCCCAGGATCCAGCACTGGGTGATGTAGAAGGGCAGGGAGAGGGTGAGCGTGTAGGGATCGTACTTGATGACGATCAGGAATTCCGTGGCAGTAATAGCAGCAACCAGCCAGGCTTGCTGGCCCAGCTTCTTGTGGAACTTCCTGCAGGAGAAACACAGACACAACCATTTCATTGCGGTAAAATGGGGGATGCGGAGAAATCCTCACAAAAAGACAGCTGGGGCAGTGATTTCACTCAGCTTTGCACAGTCCTACAGGTCTAGCTCAGGTCACACATGCACTAAGGCTCTGCAGGATGACACTTTCACGTTGGTGTTACTTCAGTTTCACCTCACAGGCTCTAAAGGCAAGAAAAGTTAAACTTCATCACCACACAATGCAGGAAGTGCCCCCATTCCCAGGTAAATCCACATAACATGGTTCCCTGACCAGCCTGAGACCAGCCTGAGACCAGCCTGAGACCAGCTGATGTTCAGGGTATGGTTCCAAAGAGGAGCTGCTCATCACACGAGGCCCAGAGCCGTATTTGACACCAATGTGTAGTTCAGGCTACACCAAACCATCCAAATACACTGGGGAAAAAACATGGAATAAATCAAGTGTGGGTGACTGCTGATGCAGAGGGGATGAGTGCATTCCTTCTTAAAAGGTATCCTGCCTGGATGAGCTCGGATGAAAGGGCTGCAGAAACTGCTGCAGGTGGCGACAGATTAAATGGGCAGAGGCCAGCCCTAACCCACAGGCAGAGAGATGAAAGGAAGCAGCAGATCTCTCACAGGGAATTCCAGCTGCTGGGATGATGAGGGGAGCTTTCTGCTCTGCTGGGCTGCTTCCTCCCCTGCCATCCTTTTCCCTGACAACAGAATCAAAGGTAACCCCAGCACAAGAGCTGCCGAGGAAGAGAGCTGGTTCCCTGCCCTAATACTCAGGAAAGATGTGAAAGATTTTTCTTGTGATGAAGGAGATGAAAATTCATGGCCTCGATGGAAGTGACAGGAAGACTCCAATCAGGAATGTGTGACTGGGTCAAACGCTACAGGCTGTTGCATCAAGACATTCCTGGTCAGGAACATTTCCCACATCCAGTCCTCGGGAACTCAGAAGCAGCATGTGTATCAGGATGGCAGCGTGGGGTGTGAGGGTTGGAGAACAGCTTCACCCCTCTTCTGGGACTGCGGCAATTCCAGGCACTTCACTGTCACCACGCTCAGCCCAAGGTCCTGCCAGCAAAGCCCCTGAATCACTCAGAATCCTGAATAGGAAAAAAGAGTCTTCATCTTGGAATTTCACTGCTTCATAGACCCAACACTGAAGAGACCTCATCAGTTCATCCCAGACAATCCCACCACCACCAGACAAGGCAGTGAGCCGCGTTTCTGTCAAGGGAGGGCAACGGAATGTCCCAATCTTTGAGCATTAAGAGTTCCCAAAGGGAAAAGGTCAGCAAGGTTTCCCATGTGATGTAAGCCAGGAGCCCCTGGTACGGCTTGCTCTTCCCAGCAGCTTCTCCCTACAACACCACGGGAAGAATCCTGAAGGATCCTTGGCTTGAAACGATGGGCAAGTGAAGCTGGCAAATGGGGGCAGATCCTCTCTGCCTGGATGGCCTGGAATGCAGGAAGGAATTGTGAAACCCTCCGCAGAGAAGGTACCAGGTAAGAGCAGGCACTCAGCTCTGCCCTTCCGCAGGAGCGGCCTGATCCCGGGATGTGGGGGCAGTCACCTCCCCCAGCAGGGAACACGGCAGAAGGTGGTGGCAGTGACGGGGACACGCAGCTCAGGAGGGACGAGCTGCTCCAGCTCGCGGAAAGAACGGCAACCAACGGAACCAGGGACAAGGCACTGGCGAGGGATGGCTCTCCCGAATTCCAGTGTTACACCACGTGGCTGAACAGAGGGCAAAGGAGCTTTTCCAACCCCAACACAAGAAGATGAATGGTGCTAAGGAGAGGAGCTCGGCAGCGAGGCAGAGACTCTTCTTACCTGTGAGTTGGAGGCACGTCCCAAACCAGTAGGTCCAACACCAAGGGCAGGGCATCCTGCCCCTGCGGAATGTCCTGAATTCCGACTAAGCAATGTGGGCTGGCCCTTCTTCCCAGTTCTAGGAGTCAAAGCCTTGCAAGGGAAACTGATCTTCAGACCATGTTGGAACCCTAAATTCTGAACACAGACACTTTTTTGCGTTGGTCAGCGACAGACAATGAACACCCCTGGAAGCCAGACGGTGCCTTAGGCTGAGGATGTGGGCTCAGGCAGGTTGTGACATTAAAAGAAAAGGTGATTTTGAGAACAAAGCTTTCTCAGCTCTCACATGGTCTGCAGAAACAAAAGCAGCGAGGACAAATATGATGCCGAGGTGGGAACAGTCTCGAGTACATGCACTGCTGTGGTGTGTGGTGCTTCACCTGCAGCACATCCTGCTACCGAGGGCCTCTGACCTGCAAGAGGATGCCAGGAGAGCTCCAGAGGGCCGGGGGGGAAGACAGCTCAAGGAAAGAAGTGCCTTTAAGAACCACATTTTTTTAGTCTGGGCCCTGATGTCCTCAGAGGGCACATCCAAGGACTGCAGCTCCTGGCTCTCGGTCTGGAATCGGAGCGCGGCGCTCCTCTGCCCACCAGCCAGGGGCACTCCAGCTCATTTCCACATTCCCTTCTCCACAGAGAGATCATTTACCAGACACTGAGGTTAACACAGTGCAGACACAACGCCCTTAACAACAGCTGCTCTCTGACCACGGGGAGTGAGAGTGGTACCTCCAAAACAAAGGAACACGAAGCGGATGCTTTGGGACCTGGCCTTTTTTGTCCCTGACAAGCTGAACTGGTGCCCGAGATGGATGCCAGCAAGCTGGAGCAAGTTCAAAACAAAGCACGTGGAGCTCGACATGGGAAGTACAGAGAGGTGGGGCTTACGGGTCGTCCATGAAGTCGTAGATCTCCCTCATGGCCACTCCTCCCACGTTGACAAAAAACACGAGGCGTAGCAGCACCAAGTAGTGTTCGGGGGGCATCCACAGCACAAACTTCAGGTAAAACGTGTTCAGCTCTGCCAATAAAAACTGGGAGAAAGGATGTCTGAATTACATTTGGAAAATTCCAGTGGATGAAGCCTGGAACGTCCCTCTCTCCCTGCACAGCTCCCCATGCCCACTTCTCAGCCCTGCTCAGTATCACTGAGTGAACCATCAGCACCAACCCAAAATCAACTGGGTTTTAAAACATTTCCTCTACGTTGGAAGAGACATTAAAAAAAAAAACAAACCACAACAAAAAGCTGGACAAGCAGTACTCTCAAATATCAAACAAGTTTGTGAACTGCAAACAAAGAGCCTGAAACACTGAGGACAAATCCCAAAAGCACAGCTTTTCCTTTCCCTGTCATTTAAAACCCGGCTGAGGGAGCCTCACCACAACAAGAGGCACGAGCTGCACATCCTGGGGGGCTGGGCTGGGCTGGTTTTTTCTCAGTCATGCAAATGTCACCCTCAAAGCCAACTTGGGAAAGTTGATTATAAATTAAGAGCAAAATGTTCTCTCGAGCAGCTGCCCTGGCAATGTGCTCGAGGGAGCAGAGAGACACCAGATTGTCACTTCAAAAGAAGTGATAACAAAGGGCATTAAGCATTTCTTAAGCCCGAGGAGCGAGCCAGAACTGAAGCTGCTCAGAACCTGCTAGCTGAGAGCTGGGGTGTGCTACAAGAAACATAATTCCACAGTCAAGTATAAATTTACTGGCATCTCTGCTGCAGCAGCACCTAAACCCCAATTTCTCCTGGGTGCAACCGGCAACCTTTTGGGGCAACATCTATTTTATTTATACTCTTTTATTCCTCCCACAAAGCAGGCCTGGTGTGCCACGTGAGCTTGGCCAATGTGTCCTGCAGCAGGAGTCAGGTGCTGGGAGCTTGTTCTGGCAAAACACAGAGCTCTGGCCTGTGCCACTGAACCACTGAGCACAGAGCTCATGCCCAGCGCCTCTGGATCACCCACAAGTGTCACGGGGTTGGTTTTAGTTAAATTTCACAGCTGCTGGGTTGAAAAATGTCTGAGTTGCTCAGAGCAGAGCCAAGTGACATCCCATGGACGGCACAAAGGCCAAAGTCCCCTGGCTGGCAAAAGGGGTGGGAGTGATAAAAAGGCACTCAAACTGCCCAGTGTCACATGGGTGACAAGTTGTGTTTCACAGGCACAGGTATGAATTTCAGATGCTGCATTCCCAGCATTAAACAATTCCACCCACTCAGGTGCTGTGTGTGCAGTGAAACATAAAAAAAAAAAAAAAAAAAAGAAAAATATAGGAGAATTGAATTATTTAAGCAGATTTATGCTTCAGGAGCGAGCTCAGAGGCCTTGGATACAGCCCTTTCCAGCTGTAATGCACCTGCATAAAACTGAGGGATTCAAGCCACTTTCACCCACAGTTGATGCCACGGGGAGCAGCAAATTCCTGAAAGCCCAAAGATCCCAGTTCATATTGCTCCCACTGCCAGCAACAGCGATCAGCAAGCAAGGACAACCCTTTCTGCAGTGAATCTGTCACCCGTCCCAGAGACACGGACACAGCTCCCTGTTCTGCAGGATTGGGAAGGGATTCCTCCCAGCCTCAGCTTCAGGAGCAAACCCGGAGCTGCAGCCTGAGCCACAGAACCAGGGACAGAAGGGCCAGAGAGGCGTCCTCACCACGAAGATGATGCCACAGACCGCGAGCCACCTGCGCAGGCTGGAGGCTGGCTTCCACTCGAACTTCACCCAGCTGTACGGGGTGAACTGGAACACGATCCTCTTCATCTTGCCTCTGGAAAAAAAAGAGCAAAATAACCACTGCAGCTTGAAGGAACGGCAGGCAAGAGGCATCTGCCGGCGTTTCCATTTGAGACGCCGGTTCAGATATGCAAAATGCCTCCGTTTATTCCATTAAAATCACAACTTAATGAGATCAGCTCTGAGCTTGTTATTTTAATTATCAATTTAAGCTTTAATATACTACACACAGTGTTCTGCTCTGCTCAGCAAAGACACTACAGAGCGCGGTGGGTCATTACTGGTACACGACTACAAGGGATTTATTAAATTTTAATTCCCAGTGTCCCAGTTCTCGTGAAGTTCTGATTACTAGGGAATGCAAAAAGATCCTCGCGGTGAATGAGAGCACGATGCCAGCTTGGATTCCTGAACCTCCATAAACCACTTCATTAAATAAGCTCACTTCCACAGGATGCCCTCACTTCCAGCCGTCAGGCACTGTTTGGGACACACAAGTGTATTTCCAACAATCCCATTCACAAGGTGAACAAAACTCTCAAACAAAGCTCTCTGCAGGAATAAGTCACTGGATTCCGGAGTCACCTGAACACCCAGGAATTAATTCTTTAATCTGTATTAACCCAAACAGAACAACCAAGCTCTCGAACAGGGGCCCAACCCTTGCGCTGTTCCTCCCCAACTTACTTGTAGGTCGGAATGTTCCAGAGCCCTTGCCACTTGTAGGTTTTCAAGGAAAGCCAGGACAGGGTCTTCATCCCGCAGTAAATTCCTAACCCGTTACATAAGATCACATCCATTATCCACTGGAAGGAGAAACACAGGAGTGATGCTGGGGAAGGAGCACTAGAGCTCGGGAAAGGGAATCACTACAGGTACACCTCTGCGTTCCAAAGAGTGGGACAGAGCATTAATTCCACAGGTTTTCTGAAGGCAAAATAGCTTGGCTTGATGTCTCAATAATGTGATTTCTTTTTTTTTTTTGTGACTACAACCACAGAGAGAATCATTCCAAGCTTGTGTCTTTCCCAAAATCCATCCAAACACAGACCCAGAGCTGTGTGTCCTGACTGCAAGGAATTCTGATCGCTCTGGCACCAACTTACACCTCACGGGAAAACCAAACATAATTTTAAAAGGGTGTCCCTTCAAGCCCACACCAAGTTTTGCCTTTCTCTGAGTTTCAGACTTGATGCTTTGCACCAGCAGCAAATATTTGAAAGCGTTCAGGTACAGCTTCAGATTCTCCCTCTGGTGTGAAATGAACCCAAACAAATATTTAACCACGTCCACATGTTTGTAACCCACAAAATTATAAAAACAGTGACGAGCACGTTACAGACTCAACAGGGAGCAGTCACACACGTGACGCAATTCAGCTCTCACCACTTCCCAGCCCTCCCTGTAAGATCCGTATTCCCAAATAAACCCTGATCCCTGCAGTACGTACGTGATCCCACCAGCATTCGCTGAAGTTTGGGAGCTGGTGCTCCAGGCTGTACTCCAGGAACTCAAACATGACACTGATGATCATGCACATCCACCAGTCCCGAATCATCAGGGTCTGAAGGGAGAAAAAAAAAGTCTTTCAAACAGCCGCTAAAAACCACCTACAGTTGGACATCTCGTCTCCAGGATCCAGGAAAGGATCAGGAAACTCAGGACAATTCTATTTTCATGATGTGGTGGTCCAAATACCCACAGGCCTCTCAATTTAGCAACATTTCCAGCACAAGGGACAGGAAAGACACTGAAGAAAATCACCTCTCCCCCAGCCAAAATCAGCACAGGAATAGAGATGATGATAATAATCCCACCACATGGAAGAACAGAGACAGGTAAAATGGGATCCAGCAGGAGGGAAATTAGTTAAATGCAAGGAATTACTGGGTGCTCAGCCACCACAGGCAGCAATGGTTCTAACAATGCTCAGAAAAAGCTTTTCAGAGCATTTTATGGGCTCTAAACGACACCAAAGCCACAATAACTTCAGATGAATGAGGCCCATTCATTCTCAGTATTGCCATCCTGGTGCTTTGAGATTTGGGGAAAAAATCCAAACACGAGCCCATCTCTGTTTATTGAGACAACGCACTCAACCTCCAGCTTTTAATAAAGAAATAGGTTAATATTTAACATATTTAGGAGAAAAATATGCTGTGAGCCAGACGAAATCCAGCAGCCCATTTCCTTCCAGCCAAACACCCCAGTTCCTAATGCAATTCTCTTGGAAGTAAAGGATCCAAGTTCTCCAAATTTACAGCTCAGTTCATTAACAGAACAAGCTGCAGTCCAGGGCTCCCCACGCCCAGCAAATTCACCTCTGGTTTTGAGGGATCTCCCAAACCACTCACAGAACACATCTGCACTTTAAAATGAAAATACAAACCAACAGTTCCAGCTCGTTTTTAAGAACAGCGGAGCTCTGTCAGTTTGTTATTTAAACAGCAAACCCAAACAAGGTCTGCAGGGGGCAAAATCTCCTGAGTTAGTCAGCCTGCTCGGGTTAAAAAGGGTAATATTTAGACCAAAGTAATCAGCAAAACACTGTTGAGTGTTCTGCCAGAGAGAAGCACAGCTAGAATTCCTTCCACAGTTGGCTGATACTGACTAAAAAGCAACAAGAATTAAACCAATGCCCATTTAATGGTCTAAAATCCTGATTCGATGCCACTGGGGAGGCAGCACTAGCAGCAACATCTGTGTTTGGGAATATCACTGTCACTGCCTGCTCCACACTCACTCCCAAAGGTCATTCCAGGATTTCTGTTGCAACAGGAATGAAGTTCTTTACTGATCTGACCCCAGGATGAATCCCTGTGGAGGAAGGAGGGAGCTTGTTGCTCTAACAAGGCTTTGGAAAGAAATGAGGTGGCCTAATGTGGGCAGGAAACATTAAAAAGAGGAGAAAAAGGGTTTTTATGGATTACAAACACAGGCTGGTGTAAGTGACCAAGGCCTGGCACCATAAAAACAGCAGCAGTGAGGCTTGGAGAGCAGAGTCTCCAAGGACAAGAGCCATTCTTACCTTCAGGTACCAACCAAAAAAGTGAGCAGGAACAAATCCATCCAGCTTGTCCTGCAAACCAAAAAAGAGAGTAAAGGTCACAGCTTGTTCTTTTTCTTTTTCTTCCCCCCTCCAAGAAAAATGCAGCAATAAACTGCTGGTTTTTCCACGCATAAATACTCACATTCTTTCATCGGGAAGGAATTTAGCAGAGCATCTGAAATCTTACCAGCCCTGACAGTCCCTGGGCACAGTGGGCCCTCCTCCCTACTTTTGTAAGATCCCACTTATCCCACTCCCTGATGCACAAAGGATTTGGTGCTCCTCACTGCGTGCAATCAGGGAGCTGTAAATAACCATCATTCCTTTGCCCTGGAATTTCTGCCGGTGAGAAACAACAACCTGATGTTTTCAGGCACTCAGAAAAGTACTGCTGGAGCAACCTGCACTAGTGGGAGGTGTCCTTGCCCATGGCAGGGGACGGGACTACACCATGTTTCCAACCCAAACCATTCTGGGATTCTGTGGTGCAGGTTTTGGGCTTTGTGCCTCAACGTGACTGAGGAGAAGACTCCTCAAGCACACGAAGAAATCCAGACTCTGAGGGGAAAATCTGACACCGAGCTGAGAAAGAAGAGCTGTTGAACAGTTCATCCCTCGGGCAACCAGGTAATTGGGATCCAGACAGACACATTTCCATCTGATGCACAGGAAAGGTCAGGAGAAGAGAAATAAAGAGGCTGAACGGTCAGTCACGGGCTGTGCTCTGATTCAGCACTCAGCCAGACTCACCGCTGCACTTTGAAGAGTTCAACTAAGCAGCTTTTTACCCCAGAACGGCCTCATTAGCGAGTCTGTTCCTTACCCAGATGTTGTGGAAGGGATCAGTTCCATTGCCAGGGTCATAAATCAGGCAGTTGCCCCCGTAGTCTCTCTCCGGCAGAGGAACCCCTAAGTGGGGGTCAATGTACTTCATGAACTGCCTCCCGTCCTGCACGGTCTGCAAGGGAACACAGAAACCAGGGATACCCCTGAAGGAATCACGCACGGAAGGCACAAACACAATTAAGGCCAATATTGATCTTCAAATCACCCTCTTCTCAAATTTGTTGCAGAACAATTCTTGAAATAAAGCCAGGCCTCGAAGCACCCCGCACACACCTGACTTGGAGCCTCTAATCCTAAATATTAAAGGGAAAAATTGCTACAGAATGACCTTAAAGATGAGAAATCAGAGATCCTTAACCTTTTACCCCAAGCCATTCCTCTGTGTTCCCCGTCTCTCCCAAAAACTTCACACAGCTCATCCTTCCCGACCCTCATTTCCAGTAAGGTCCCAATGCAAACAGCAAAAAGAAATTATCAAAATGCCCAAAATGTGAACTCATCTCAGTCACACATTTGCTGAGTATTTACTTCCCAATGGAATCACCCAGTGTTGTGGTCGAGGCTTCACCCCGGAACATCTGTGACAGGCAGCAAAGCAGGACAAGGCCAAAATTAATTAACAGAGTAATAATAAAATTACAGAATAAACTGCTGAAGTCACGCGAACTCTGGGACAAGTTTCAGCCACGAGCAAGCCTGGATTTGCTGTCAGGAAGTTCAGCCACCTGCAGACTCAGCAGAATTTAACCTTATTTAAACCTGGGCAAGGCAATGATGTATTTTTAGTAAAGAGCTGAGCAACAGCAGGGAGTTCCTTAACCACTAAATCTCTGCTGACACCACACGCTGCCACAGGGGAGCAAAGCCATTCCGAGCTTTTCTGCTGGAATTCAGAACTACACCAGTGCAACCCACAAAAATTACTCAGGAACATCATGCTTAAGGATGGCTAGAAAAACCCAGGGTGATCAGCTCCACTTCTTCAAGCTCACACGGCCTCTAGAGGCAAAACTTTAAAAAACAAAAAAAAGCATTCCTCCCTCCTCCTTCTCTCATGTAAAATGATTTTGTGAGTTGCCTGATGAGTATATTGTCTCAGAATATTTAATTTTAATTTCTGAGGTTTTTAAAAGTCAAGGGAAGTCTACGTTTACTAAAGGACAAGATATGGTAAAATGTGGTGAAAAAAGAACTGTTTCATTTGGAAGCACCAAGGGCGCGTCTTTCTATGAAAAACCTCCTCCTCAGCTCCTGTCACCACACAAAGGTGGGCGTGAAGCTTTGGTTTATTGCAAAAACCCCACACCTGCAAAGAACCCGTCACTCCAGGTAAAAGGTATTTCCAAAGGTGAAACCAGGTGAGTTCTCCCCAGGTCACGCCCGGCCCAGCAGGGCTGAGACTGGACTGGTGAAACACCAGCTCCTGAACATGAACTCCCTTCACCAGCTCATCTAAAACCACTCCAACACGGGGTCTACCCTGGGCTGAGGGTGACTGGAGGTCAGAGCAGGTGAAGTATTTTTATATTATCATTTCCCTCAGCCTCAAAGTCTCATTGAGCAGCCCAATGGTTCCAGTTCACAAAAATGAGGAGCATCTCTTGTAGTCAGCAGGAAATGAAACATCACAGAGGAGTTGATCTCCACACGGAAGTGGCATTTAGGAGCTGGAGGTGTCAGTCACTTACCTGGAAGAGGATGAAGATGAGGAAGAGCTCATAGACCACGCTGACACACAGCCAAAACCTCCAGTAAGCTGCAGAGAGACACAGCGGGGATGTTAGGAGCTTTGGAGCAAACCATAAATTAATTATTCTTTTACTTCAACATGATGGAATCCTGGAATGGTTTGTGCTGGGAGGGACCTGAAAGCCCATCTCCTTCCACCCCCTGCCACGGGCAGGGACACCTCCCACTAGCCCAGGCTGCTCCAAGCCCAACCTGGCCTGGAACACTTCCAGGGATGGGGCAGCCGCAGCTTCTCAGGGAACCAATTCCATTTAAAGAGGTGCTCTCACCATGGAATTATAAATCCCAGCTCCCAAGCGCAGCACTCCCCACCTTCCCTCAGGGATACAACCAGAAAGGATCTTCAACTCCCACACAGGCTGCCGCATAAGTTTGCTGGAGTTGCTCAGGTACTGACCTGGATCTGGGAGAAGGGATCCAGATCCAGAACACTTCAACCCAACAAACTCAGCAGTTAAGAAGTGGAAGGAAAGGAATGAGACACCTCCAATGCTTTCCAGCAGTCCTCGGAGGAGAACCTGATGCTTCCTGAACCTTCTCCCTGGTCTCAGGTGACCTGACCTGTCCAACCCTGGCTACACCAGACACACCCAAGGCAGGCTGGAGTCGCTTTTGGCAGCTCAGCTTTCGGACAAGGTCATGTCCCCATGGCAGAAAGCATTTCAAAACCCCAAAGGTAACATCACTTTTACTTGGAATGAAACCAAAAACATGCAGACCAAAGGTTCAGCAGCTGCTGGATGCAAGGCCTCTGAGGTCACCCGGCACTCTCCACAAGAAATTCCACGCAGAGCTTGGCTGCTTCGGAGCCTTCCCCACACGTGGGACTGCGGATCTGCTCACACCCCAGCGGCACCTGAATCCAAAGGGTGCCCAAATTACAGTGTCTGCACACTTCCAGCACCTCAGCTCTCCTGACAGGCCCAGCCCTCAGGTCACAGCCTGTCCCTGGATGGGAGCTTTGTGCTCCAAGGGCTTGTCCATGCCCCTGATCCATCCTGCTCCACCCAGAGCCTGGTTTTTGTTCCATGCAGTGACTTCTGGGCTCTGAACTCCCCCAGCATTTCTGTTTCCTGCCCTGAGATGCTGATGCAGAGCCAGGGTGGGCACAGACACAGCTCCAGCAGTTTTCCCTACCCAGATCTGAAGATTCTACACAAGGGAATTCAGGAAAACTCGACACATTCCGAGTTGGTACTGAAATTCCAGAAACATCACACACCAGCCACTCTGGAATGGGACCTGCCTTCAGGTGTTTCCTGGTTACAAACGGAGCTCTCCTTCCTCAGGTCCATGGGGGTGATGGAGCAGAATCCCAACAGGATTTGCCAGGAAACCCAGACCTTCAGGCCTGGCTTGGGAATTTCTCCCTGTTAATCCAAGGCAATGTAGGCACTTTGATGTTTAAAGCAGGGCCAGGCATAAATCATGCAAGAATGAAACAAATTCCAGCCTTGCAAACAGAGTTATCAGTTCAGAACCCAAAATCAACTCCCCGTGGAGCTCCTCATGAGTTGTTTTCTCCCAAAACAAAATGTGCCTTTGTCCAGTTTGACCTCAAGTAGGAAATAAATTATTTTTAAAAACCCAAAAAACAAAACAAAAAAGAAACAATAAAAAAAACCAAAACAAATGAAAAATACAAAAAAACCACAAGTATTTTTAAAGCGGTCTCTGACAACCTGGTTCTGACGCCGTCATTAAAACAGACCACAATGTGGAAGGTGGGACCTTTTTGCAGCAAACCTGCTAAGTTAATTTCATCAGAATCACCTATTTTACACTTCTGGAAAATCAAAAAGAAAAAGGGAAAATAAAAAAGGCAGGCGTGGCCCAGAGAACAGCAGCCCAGAGCTCTGTGACAGCTTTCACCCCCTTGTCTTCCCAGAAAAACCAAACAGCAAAAAAAAAAAAAATCCTGCATTGGTCACAGGATTACTTGGAAGAGAGGAACCTCTTCCCAGGGTGGCACAACATTCAAGCCAACAGGGAGAATTAACCTTTCATCACCACACTTCTCCCACCAGAACTGAGCAGTTTCCTTTAAATGTCACTGCCAGGTGCCTGAAAATGCTGTTTTTTCTGACCCATAAACCTGGTACCACAGATTTTACAGTGCTCACAGTCAGCAGAGTGACAGACTGCTCCTGAGAGTGATGTAGACACAGCTCAGAAAGCAGAGGAATCTAAATCCTTGTCTGAGCTTTTATTCCCCTCTGCACACGGGGCTGTGGCAGCTGCTGAGCAGGCTCAGCAATAAAAGGTAATTAAAAATTGAGATCTGGTTCTGATTTAGTGCTGTGGTTTCCCCCCGGCTGGCAGAGGTCCCAGAGAGGTTCTGAACACACTCAGTGCCTGCACCCCAAATGTTTTCCAGGCTGTACAAACCCTGTTCTCTCTCCTCCTGGGCCAGGCTCAGCTGTAGCTGTATAAGGTTGCTTTTGGCACATCTCCGATACTTGTTTTCCTTAAATTCACTTGCTTTCCTCCTGATTAAGGAGGTCCCTGCTAATCATTGACACACCTGATAGCCCAGTGATTCCCGTGATCAAAACTTGCAGGGATTTGGGAACAGGGCATGAACATCCCAGAGAGCTGATTCCAACCAGCCTCTTTCCCTGCTTCTGCTCGGAGTCTGGCCCACTCTGCCTGAGGGGCTGAATGACCAAAAAAAAAAAAATACAAAAATCTGTGTTGTTTGCCCAAGGAAAACACTTGTCCTGGAGCTGCTCCTGCCAGTGCTGCCCTTGCCTGGTCCCTTCCTGCACATTCCCAGCCCTCAATCCCACGGGTTCCTCCAGAACCTCGTAATTTACTCCCCGAACAGCTCGTCCCGTCACACACCATGTATTAAGTCAAAATAACTCCTGGCAAAGGCTGGGAATATTCAAAGCCTGCTTCTCAGGGCATTAGTAGCTGTCATGGAAAATTTCTCGGGAATGACGACGTGGACGTGTTATCTTGACAGAGGCAGTAAAACATCCCTGGGCTCCTGCATCACCAGGCTTCAGAAAGGGAGAAGGAAAAATATCTCTCATCTGCAAATCCCAAGGAGACAGGCTGCTGATGCTGACTGTAGCCAGGATTAATTTTACCAGGAAACACTCCCCAAATTAGGCTCTTCCAATAAATAAATGGACCCTCAAGCAGAGTTTAAGATCTGTGCCCTGTGCAATACTGTTCCCAGGGGCTAAAGCAGTGCTCCCCCTTTGCCTGAAGGTTTGGATGGAACCAAAGCCGGTGGAAAACAGGACAAAAGCAGGGCAAGTCAGTAAAGTCTTGCCTGAACAGTGACACCTACTTATTTCCATGATAATCCTACATTTTTGAATTACTGGTGGCTGTCCATGTAGCAAATTATTAAACTGGAGCGAAAATGGGGGCTTGTGTGGAATCAGCAGGAAAATGGCAAAGCTGGATGAGCCCCCGGCTAAAGCTGGGAATACTGAGAAGGTGGCCAAAAAAAGAAATAAAGCCACCAGTCTGGACAGGTGCCACTTAGGTGGTGGCTGGGATCAGTTTCCTTAATGGCCTTAGTGAAAAGTAGGTTAATGACACACAGCAGGAGCAGCAGGGAAGGCAGGGACAGCGGAGAAGATGATCCCGAAGGACTGGAGCGACAGAGGAGCTCCTAACACAGCTCCACGCTCCGGAACCAGGGATTTGGGAAGCATCGCACTACCACAAAAATCTCCAAAATAACCCTGCAGCTCCGGAGAGGACATTTGAAAGCAGAAAGCCCAAAACAATGCCAAAAAGTTATGGGGAAATGTTACATTGAGGGCAGGACTACAAGCCAAACTTCCCTGTTTTGTTCTAGGGAATAAAACCAGCCTGGACAAACACAGTGGTGTCCCAAACCTGGGGGCACCCAAGAGTCACTGTGAGTATGAATTCCCTTAATTCTTTATGTTTCAATGATTCGCATCTGAAAACAGGCAAAAGATCAAAGACATTTAAACATTTTCATGTTTCACCTGCTATTACATTACGCGGCAGAGGTTTGTGTTGTGCTTTCAAACGCTTTCACAACTTCCAGTCTCACAAGAAACCTTTAAAATCATCATCAAGGGCCTCTAAATCTCCCATGGATAATGGACATGGAGCTAAGGAAGTGCTCCAGCATTGGATACACGGTCACAAGTGCAGCCCCAGCACAGAGAGGAGGAAAATAAGAGAGGATGAACAGGGGAAGTTCAGGTTTAAGAACCTGGCAGTTCTGACCGAGCTTTTTAGCAACAACAGGAAGCCAAACCAGCACGATCCAAACAGATCTCCGGGCTCCACAGAAGCCCAGCAGGACGGCAGATCAGTGTGCAGAGCTGAGGAACTTCTGTGATTATTGAAATTACAACTCACCTGCTCTCCAGGCAACACAAACATTTACCTTCCCCACAAACCAGGCAGCTCCTCGGGAGCATGTGAGCGAGCCCAGCACGGTGAATTACCTGGGTGAGGTCTTGAGAATGGTCCATCTTTAGCCTGTGTCACCCCGAAACACAGGAAAACCAAAATACTGGCGACGATTCCTCTGGAAGGAAAAACAGAACACCCTGGATTATTGCCTCATCCTCCTCCTGGGAATGCAAATTACGTCTTTTGATGTGAGAAACGTCTGGCCCTTGTTTTTTAACTGCTGAATGTGTCCAGCTTAAATGGATCCAGATGCCACTCAGAAAAAACAACCAAAAAAAAAAAAGGCTGAGGATCACAGCTAGTCAAACGCTTCCCAGTGTCTGGGAGCAGCTTTTATTCCCACTGGATCACAAAGACCCGTCAGATTTAGCAGTGAGAAAGCTCTCGCTGGATTTCCACGGAATTCAAAAAGGAGCTGTCAGACTTGTCACCGCTCCAAAACAGCTTCTTAACCAACCAAAGACAAGCAGGAGCTTTCCAGACCACACCAGCACTGCTGCTATTTCAAGAGCTGGAACCATAACACAGAGCCTAAGGAACAAAACAGAGACTTTAAATAAAAATAAATTACCAGACCAGGAGCCCAGATATACCAAAGACCCACGACCCTGGGCATGTTCCTTTAGTTTTAATGGATTAAATGGCAAAAAGCGATCCAAAAACGCTTTTTTTTTACTACGCCTCAACTCCCACTGGATCCTGCCTGCTGTCTCACATCACCTGCTTAAGAGCTGGCTGAAAAGGATGGACAATTGGGAAAGAGCTCATTCCACGTTTGCAGTAAATGATGCAACCCCGACTGCAAATAAAATGGCTCAGCCTGCAGGAGCCACACCAAATACCCAATAATTCTGCTGCAAGAGAGAACCCGTTACAAACCAGAGGCAACAGGAGGCTGTTCATGCTTTAAACATGTCAAAAAATCTTTCAAAATAGAAAACTAAAGGATTTACAAAAACTGTTTTGCAACATTCACCTCCGAGTATAAATGTTTGTGCTTCCTGAAAATAAAAATGGGGTTTAGTTAACAGATGTAACTTGGTTATTTTGCTTGCTCCAAACACTGGGAAGCACACACCAGAATTAGCTGCTGAATGGATCTGTGAATAGACAGTTCCATGGGGATTTCCAAAGATCTGGAGGGCAAAACCCTTTCAGCTGACCTCCAATAATGAGAATATTCTGCATTTTGAGTCCCTGGTTGCATCTGGAATCTCCAGTCCTGCGTGGTGTGACAACCCCATCCCTGCTCAGCCATGAACAGAGGGGTCCAGACCATTGCTCCGGGCCTTGGGAGGGTTGTTTGCCCAAAGCTGGAATTCAAATCCCGGATCCAAAATCACCACAGGAGCTTAGCTGTGCTCCTTCCTCCACAACCCGCTCTCAGCCCAGGAGCAGCTGTGCTGAAAAATGCTGGGGATCCAGATATATTCATTTACTTCGAGTTCACCACGGGAAGTTCGGAAGCAAACCACAAATTTGCATAAATAACCACACCGGCTCCGCTGCACATTCTTTTTCTCAGTGGTAACTAAATTTTCCCTCTTATCATCATTCATCTGCCTCCTTAGGAAGCTTCCAATGCCTAAGCAGCAGCCTGGAATGCTCCAGCACCTGAGAGGGGTTCTCCTCTCCTCACCTGGCCAGACACCAATGGATTTTCCTGAGCAGCAAATCAGGAAAGGCACAAAATAGCAAAGTCTGCCCACAAAAATCATTTTAGCACTTAACCAAATAAAAAAAAGGGAGAGCCTGGCAGCAGCTCCATCAGCACAAACAAACTCCTATTTGTGCTGAGAGTCGATTCAGACACACAGGACAATGAGGAGCTGTGTACAGCCCTTTGTCCTGGGATTCAAGGAGCCAGCTCCCACTCCCTGTCCTTTCCCGGGCTGGATCCATGCTGGCACAGCTGGTACAACCCCCTCGGGGTACCAGAGGCCCTGGCAGAGGGATCTGGCCTCCTGTTGCCTCCATTTCCCTGCAGGTGCTCAGCCACAGCAGCAGGAGATCAGCATGCAAACCCACATATCCCTGGATCTGTCCCCATGGGAGGCAGGGATTGCCGAAGGCTGTGTAAAAAAAGCATCTCAGGAGAGACATTTCCCAGCTGGAAATTCAACACACAACCCTGAGGCACACAGGTGTTTTAAAACCTGAATGTGTTTTTATGGGGAAAAAAAAAGAGCTTTTTCTTCTCCCAAGACATCCTGCTCAGCATTCCAAGTATTTGGGAGCTGTGGATTTCTTCCATGGTATGCAGAGGAGGTGCTCGGTGTTTACTTGGCTGCTCTTAGAGCCGGAGCTCAGTCCAGGCTGAACAGAGGAGAATGTCACAGCTGTCAGTCAGGATGGGTTATTCCATGGCTGGAAGAACTGTGGGAATAAAGGTCTCGTGGATCAGACAGGTTTGCAGCACCACCTCTCCTTCCCTAACAAAGGAAACGTTCCACTGTTCTTACAACAGGCCGTGTTTGGCCACGTGTGTGTGTGTGTGACCCCAATGAACTCTGGCTCCATTTACATATAAAAGGTTTCTGCAAACCTTATCTGAAACCAAAACAATCCTCCTTTAATTGTTTCACCGCCCTGCCCTGCTGCAGGAAGGAAAACGTCCTGGGACAGATGCAAACACCAATCTCAGCCACAGAGACCACACCCCGTGAGCTGAGAGACTCCTGCTCTCATCTGGGTCTGGTCCATCGCCTCCCCTGGTGAGTGATTCCACGAATCCACCTCTCACCCTGCTCCTGCCAGTGACCGGATGGAGCGCTTTTACAGGGTGACATAATCCCGATTTTATAGGGGAAAAGGTGGGACCATCACATGACTCCAGTCCAGGAAACACAGAGCCAGCAAATTTGAGAAGTTCACCTCAATTTACAGCTCTGAGCACCTGCGGCAGCTCACAGAGGCACCTCAGCCAGGACATGGAAACAAAGGAGGCTGGAAGTGTGCATTTAGGCTTTGCACCTAGCCCCAGACACTGCTCCACTGTCAGTGTGCAGGAGGTGGAAATAAAACCCCGTGACAGCTCCAGACGCTGCTCCCTGGTGACAAAACCCCTTCCTGGTTATTAGGCACCACACAGGGACAGCCTCGTGCAGGACGGGGCTTGGAATCAAATTACAACACAGCTCCGCACTAGGGCTGACAGGTCTCCGGGCAGGATACGGGATTTTAAATTACGGAAGCAAAAATACAAAATCTGTGGATATATTTACAAACATTGTGCCCATCTTATCCTGCTCTGAAATGCCTCCTTTTGTTCAGAGATACATTTAAACATACAAAACTTGGAATATTTGGAAGATCCAAGCCTCAGGATGCCGCTTTTCAAGGATTTTTGTGCCAACACCTTGCAGAGCTGCAAGAGTGACCAAAGCCCATTTGCTGCCCCTTCCCTGGCATGACGCTGTAAATTGATTTTAACAATTGGGCACTGGATAAGCAGACAGCAACTCGTGTTTCCTGAGAGAAAGATCCACCTGCTGACTAATCTTCCCTGGGTTTGTTTTGATTGAGGCAGTCGAGGCTCTAAGCTCAATAATGAGATATTCCACTGAGTCACCTGTATTAGCTCTGTCTTACTCCCTGAGGATGCGGCATCACTTCTCTTTCAAGCTTTTCCCCTTCCCAGTTCTGCGTGGCCATTCCGGGCCACACCACGTCTCCAGCCTGGCCTCCTTCGTTATGACTGGGAATAAACTGGGCATTTGTTCACACAGAAGCCTTTCAGAAAATTTCCCAGCTCCAGACACCTTCCAGCGTGTCCCATGTCACCCCCCATGTGTGAAATCCCAGCCCACAGTGGGGCACAGCGTGAGTTCCCTCAGCCCCAGGCACTGTGCAACTGCCAGAACAACAACCAAGATTATCTCAGGAAATACCCCAATTCCTGCATCTCCAGGACAATGAGTGCTATATCCTGAGCCATTTCAGAAACGTACAAAAAGAGGAAAAATCCCTTCAACAGCAAGGGGAAAAATTTCGTTATATTTAAGAAACCAGACTGGTAGAAAACAATGATTTTCTTGCTTCTAGCAATGATGCTTTGCAGCATATTTTTAAAACGTACGTAGCTTTTTAAAACACCACTTTCCTACCTCCTTTTTTTCTTCCCTACTGTGTTTTAAAAGGGGAGAAATTCAACCACATTGAATCAGTTTAAATTACAGTAGGAACTGACCCCACATGTAAGATTCATTCTCATTTCCCCAGAGTTTCCCTCTGGGCTGGACGTCCTCATGGCGATTTTCAACGACAAACAAGGATTTGTATTGAAATCTTGAAGAGAATTTTACAAAAAAGCACTTGAGCCAGAAAAATTTAGTCACAGCTCCCGGCATTTCGAAATGACAGTTATTTTAAGGAAAGGTTATTTTTAAGAAAAGGCTATTTTAAGAAACAGAGGCAGAACCCTTGCCAAAGAAACCCAGCCAGGAGGCATTAGCAAGAGTCTGTGTTTTGCTTTAAATCACACAACGGAGCAGCCACAGGCCTGACAGTGACGCTAAACTGATTAGAAATTAAATTCAACGATCAGCATCGGAGGAGCTTACGGACTTACGACTGGTTTTGTAACTTCCTAAGTGAACAGGCATTTCCACAAGGCAGTGCAGGGGGTCACTGGAGGTCCCTTTTCCAAAACACACCTGGGAATACTCAGATATTCCTCAGATATTCACCTCTTTGTGTTGTAGGCTGTGTCCTGGGGAGTCTCTTCCAGCAGGGTTACGTAGCCCAGCGCACACGTGAGGATGAACAGGACTGTCAGGGTATGAGCTCTCCTGAAATTCCAAACAGAGAAAACTGACATTAAGAAGCAGGAAAACTCACCTCTCCCCCTGCCAGTGCAGCCTCAGGAGGCCAAAACCACGGCCAGCAGTCAGCAATATTGAGGTTTTCTGCATTGCAGGGCACAGAACTTACAGTGGCACCGCATGTGACCAGCAGCAGCGGCTTGGAAAAAACCAGCACCCAGTGCAAACACCCGGATCTAAACAGCTCCAGGTGTCTCCCCTGGTTTGGCAGGTCCACACCTGACAGCGCTGCTCCATTTCACAGCCTACTAATCAAAACTGCAGCTGAGGGAACAGGCCCTTGAGAGCAACCAGAGGGAACTCACTCCAGATGTGGGAATTACACAAGAAATACTAGTCATTAAAAAAAAAAAAATTAAAAAAAAAATCTCTAAAGGAGAACAGCTGCTGTTGTAAGAATTCTGACACCACCTCAAGATGCCAGATTTCCAGGGATTCCTACCGTTTCAGTGCACTTAGCAGCAGGGGTTCCTGTGGGAACAGCCATGTCAGCAAAGCTGGGTGGTTGTTCCACACCAGTAAAACATCCCCATCCGTGGCAGTCCATAGGTTTATATGGATTTTGGTAAAGCATTCAGGAAGAAATTCTTCTGGAAAAATTGAGAAGCCGTGGCTGCCCCATCCCTGGAAGTGTTCCAGGCCACTTTGGACAGGGCTTGGAGGAACCTGGGCTAGTGGAAGGTGTCCCTGCCGCTGGGACTGGGTGAGCTTTAAGGTTCCTTCCAGCCCAAACCATTCCAGGATTCTGTGATTCTGTGGAAGGAGAGCGAGCACAGCACACCCAGCCAGGTGACACCCACACCGTACACCCACTGATCACCACACAGAGGATATTCTTACAACGTCCACATCTTTTCTTATTTCAAGTTGAAAATTCCTTTCCTAATGAGAAGCTGCTTGTTGTTTTCAGTGGAAAACTCCTCTGGCCTCCAATGGGAAGCACGGGAACTCTGTCCATGTAAGGCCACAGGACAAGCCACGAGTTTTGGTTCAGAGGACAACATTTCTTAACACAAACCAATAAAACAACCCAGGTACAAAGAGGAAGCTTAGGGAGGAGAAAACGTGTAAAAGAAAGTGTCTGTATGTGACATATTTGGCTGTATTTCCATTTTCATTATCTGTTCTTTTGTAACAGCAGCTCACATCCCATCTCCACGCCATCCCAAGGTTTGTGTATTCAGGTAGCGCGGCGCACAATAAACCCTGGAATTTCCAAACCACCCACTGACTCACCTTTACACAACCCCCAAGTAACCCGCCTAAAAAACTGCTCTGAAAGCCAAGGAAAGGGTGCTGTTGAATGAAAATTCCATCCTACTCCAAACCGCACGTACTCCACACTGGGAACACACGCAATACCTCATAAGCAGACGCAATCCTCTTCTGCCCCTGCCAGAACAGAGTTTGGCACGGAAGGCTCTCCTTCCTCGTGGTCCCGAGGACACGGACCACCAGCTCCAGGAGAAAAACACAAGTCCCCACAAGCGCTTCCGGAATCAGCAAGGAATCGGCGTGCCAAAACCCGGGGAAAGGCTTGGGAGCCGCCAGCTCCTGCTCGGCAGCCGCATCTTCCCAGGTGCCAGGACAGGTGATTCAGCCATCGGCGCTCACGTGGCGCCTGCTCCGGATCCTGCAGGAGCTGGAAAACTAAACCCCGGGCCTCTCCCAGGAGGCAGGACAGTGAGCAGCAAACCCACGCTCCAATCACACCACGTGATTTTATCCTGAGATAAAATGAATGGATTCTACTTCCATCACCAAAAAGGTTATGTGAACTCATGGATACTTCTGTATCTCATGCCTTGTTCTGTTGCTTCTTTTTGAAACTTATCACTGTATTGTCATATTGTTATATAGTTACATCTATTGTTGTGT
This sequence comes from Pomatostomus ruficeps, assembly GCA_013400735.1. Classification (NCBI taxonomy): domain Eukaryota; kingdom Metazoa; phylum Chordata; class Aves; order Passeriformes; family Timaliidae; genus Pomatostomus; species Pomatostomus ruficeps. The sequence goes on along the minus strand of VYZT01050763.1, from coordinate 85,917 downwards.
ATACATTATATATAATATATAATTGTTACATCTTTCTTTTTTTTTTTGGAAGAGGCTACGGAAACAAATCTAGAAATCCCACCTTACCATCTGTCCACCTGAACACCCGCACCACATCAGCTGCTTTTTCAGCGCGTTCAGCATCCCATAAATTGCCAAAAAATCAGTTATTGGACGAACACCCCGAGAAACCCCTCAAGGACAATTCAGTTCTGTTCCTCCCCGTGGCGATCCCGTAGCACAGTAAAAGGTCGGTGTTGGGGAGCCTCATGCATCCCATTTCCCAGTTATTTTTGGTGCCACCAGCCTGAAACCCAACCAGCTGCCCTGTTTAAGGAGAAACAACAGGCTGCTCTCTCATCACTTCCCATGTATCCCAGCTTTCATCTCCAGCTGCCGCCGGATTCCCTCCTAGCAGGTTTTCAAGGTAAAGGTGCTTCCAGCGCAGTGGGAATTCCAGGAGCTGGGATGAAAGACTCTGGAGATGGGCCTGCCTTCTGGAAAGAGCAAGCTGGCAGCTCTGCCAGAGAGCGCTGTGAGCAGTGACACAGCAATGAGAGGGAGCACGGCACCACACAAACCCACCTCAGACAGGAAAAAAAGCCAGGAAATACGGATGTACACCTTGTCTTCCCACAGCTCAGGAGTTCAAAAGCAAAACAGAATTCCACAAAAAGGAGCAGCTCTCCTTAAGGAAGGGCTCGTCCGAGTGATCAGGATGAATTTAATGGCACAAGGGGATTGTTTTCATCTCCGCACACGCTTTAAAATAACACACCAGGGGAAGGCGAGCTAAGAACATCCCAGCAAGGTAAGCATGGCAGGAATTACACAGAAAGGCTTATGTTCTCCTGGCCTGGTGTTGCCCTGACTTTGCAGTGTTCAGTGTTTTCTTGTTAGATTTTTCTCTCATGGCCATGACTTGTTTTNTACACGGAAAGGCTTATGTTCTCCTGGCCTGGAGCCTGGGAGGCTGAAAAGAGCTAAGCTGGGAATCTTCCCCTTGGAATTACACACAGGAGTTTGGGCAACACGCCCGAAGCAAAGGGGGTACAAACTGCAAACAGATCTGGGAGGTTTCACATCAAAAACTCTGCAAAGTAGTGCCTGAAGTACCTGAGCACAAAAATGTGTAAGGCCAGAGAGAGAACTCACAACAAATCCCAAACTGTTAAAAAGCTGGAATATTAAGTGGCTTATTTTTCTGCCTTTCTGCACCACGCATTTGGCTCTTTCCCCACTCAAGCCCTGGGAGACTGAAATGAAATAAATCAGGTTTGTTTTCACAAAAGCCCTTGCCCTGCTAATTCAAACACCAAGGGAGAGCAAGCAAAGCTCTCCCGCTCTGCAGATCACAAAAAAGTGGATTTTTTTTCCCAGTTAATGGGATTAAGTTTGATCCCAACTTCTCTTTCTCATGCTAAGTCATTCTCCTGTCACATTGAGACGCCCGAGCGCTTTTATTTTCCAACTGAAGTCTATGACACAAACGATGCAAGGAAATTGTTTAAATATCTCATTTTTGGGGAGATTCTGGCAGATCCCTGGGTGGAAAGGAGAGAGTAACACCCAGTAGCAGGTAGCCCATGGCCTCATTCAATCTCCCACAAATTAAAATCAGCTTAAGCAGGGACCGGCCCCTTGTTATCCACGGCTTGTTTGTCACCAGTGATGCAACAACTCCATTAAACAATAACAATCACTGGAACACAATGCAAAGAATTTATTTATTAATATTTTGGTCCGTCCTCCTAAGTGGAACAAAATTCCACAGGAGAGCCAGTCCGGTTTGCCCCTTGGGTTTAAAAAGGTTGCATTAATTGCGGCTGCTGGTGAAAGGATCTGTCAGCAAACCCAATTAGTCCCATCAGCGACTTTTTCATTATTTAATTCTTTATTCCAAATAATGGCAAATTCATTAAATCACTTCTGAAAGAGATTTTTAAATGGATGTCAAAGCTCCGTACCATCCATAAACCAGCACATCACCTGGGAATTCTACGAAAATACGGCAAATAGTACAACAAACCCTTTCTTCCAAAAGCAGCAGAGGGTTCACGTGAAGAATAAGACGCAAGAAAATACAACAAAAATTAATGCTAATTTAAAACCAACCACATTTGAAATAAAAATTGTAATTAACAGCCAAACTGTTGGGGATAGACGGAGGGTTTGGAAAACCTCAACCCAAACCCAGCCATATAAATATCCCTGCTGCTTTCAAGCTGTTAAGTTACGTTTTAAAATCTGTTTAAACTCTCAGAGTTAATAAAACAGTCCCTATTCTTAGAGCAGTCGCACGTCTTCGGCACATCCCTGAAGTCACTCGACGCCGATTAAATTTCCGTACGGACTTGTGACACTCCAAAATAGCAACCTGCCTTTTCCTTGCCATGAGCTGGTGCCTCTCCTCAAAGAAGCCCAGGAACAGAGACCTCCAGAGAGCCAGAACCACAGGTCAACGGCAAAACTTTGGCAAATCTGGGGTTTTCCCTCCAAGCGGGAGGCAAGACCGAGTTCCCAAAGTTTCTGAAGTTTCCATCAGTTCTACAGAGCTCGCGGGTTCCACAAATGCCCTGTTTCAATTATTAAACATCTTTATGTTTAAACCTATGGAAATCTGTGTCTCGGGAGTTAGTTTAGAGCGGTTCTACTGGGACAGCTGACTGGGAATTAGAGGTAACACACTTTGAACACCTTTTTCCCTATTCTCCTTAAAACTTTGGGAATGTCTTTACCAAAAAAAAAAAAAAAAAAGGCAATATAGAGAACTGATGTCCAGGTGGGGCATTGGACTCTCACAGGCCCTCTCCACAAAGATATTCCTCCTGCACTTCCAGCTTACTTGGCCGAACTGTGCAACCCCTTTCTTTCAGGAAAGGGCAATGCCATTCCCATAACACAATTCCCAAGGCACAGGTCCTCTCATCCGTGACCAGCTGGCGAACGTGGCTTAGTGGGATTGCACAAGGCCTGGATGTCCCTGCTCCCTGCCCTGCCCAGGGCATTCCCACAGGCTGGAAGAGCATGGCAGGGTGACCCAGGACTCTGGAGCAACATTCCTCTGCTCCAGCGTGGTGAATCCAGAGTGGGCAGCATGGCTTGGCATCGCCCCATTAAAGCATGGAAAAATCCAGTGTTCAGTTCCCAGCAAACTCAAGGAATGCGGCCTTGGAAGTGCCACAGCCATCCCTCAGGAGAGGGCACAGAGAGCAGCTCCTGCCAACTTGCGGATATTCCATCTCCCTAATCTCTCTTTCCGGGTCAATCCCCACCTCTTCCTCCAGGCTGCCCTTGCAAATCCCGGGAGGTATTTCAGAGATAAGAGCAATCTCCACAGGGAATGGGTAAGGAGTGTTTAGGGTTGAGCACCAACCCCTTCTTCCCAACACCAGCTGGCTTGCCCACACATATCCTCGCTTCCCAGGCCATCTGGGAAGACTCACAACACCGAACACACTGCGAGGAACATGCCAGCAGGGGCTGCCTCTTCCTTAGCTGCAAATTCCACGAAAAGGTGGAAGTAATTCCCACAGACACTGCCATTAGCCTACAGAATCACTGCCATTCCCTCTTTTTTTTTTTTTTTAAGTTCTTTTCCTATTAATTTTAACGTCCTGAGCTCCACAGATCTCTGCTGCCACACCATGACCTCAGGAATTAATATCACATCCACGTGCTGGCAGTACGAGATTATTAGCGTGAAAGATAAAACACGTTAATAATCAAAAGGTGGCATTAAAGCTAATTAAATTAAAGTTAAAGTAAGGCTTTGAAAAAGCAATTAACCCACGGAATCACCATGTGGTGGCAACACCCTCGAATCGAGACTGGATGGACGTTTTCCTGGAAAATCTTCTTTGGTAAAGACAAGCTATGAAATATCTACAGAAATTTAGGAGAACATCATACACAATACCCAACTAAATGACCCCAAAACAAGAAAGGCTTTGTGTGGAAGCTCCTGCGGGAGGCACACAGGCAAGAACAACCCAAGGTGCTGGAAACAACAGGGAACACGTTCCAGTGGCTTGCCAGGCGGGCCTGGCATTCCCAGCTCTCCGCTAGGAAATTAGTCCAGGCATAAATGATACAGAAACCACCGATCTGCCTCAGAAAGCTTCCTCCTGTTTCCTTCCCTTGGCATTTCCTCGTGGCAAACGGAGCTGCCAGGCTATGCTGACTGAGCAGGTTCCCAGAAGGGAGTATTTTCCAGCTCCAAATCATTTATACGGAATAAGAGCAGAGGTATTAGCACACAAGGGGTTTCCCAAAGTTTCAAACAGATTTTAAAGAGCAGGAAGCCAGCTAGGTAGGAAGCTCCACCTTTCCCAAGCACCACATTTCTGGCAGGAAGATCACCTCTTCGAGTTCAACTGCTCCTGGAATGACTTCTATGTCCACAGATCCAAAATCCTCTCGTTCTCCCAAAAAGCGCAAGCCACGCGAGTAACCTTATACCTAACTCCTGAACTCCAAAGAGAAGGTGCATTCTGTATTTTTCCAAAGTCAGAGGGCAGCCACTCTTAAAAATTTCCCTTTCCTGTGGTCACCTCCACAGCACGAGAGAAGTCCCAAGGGTCACAGGAAGAAAATCATTCCTCTGGATAATCTTTATTCTTGGTCACGGTAGGAACTGAGTCATTGCCAAAGGAAACTGTAACACGTACAGGGCAAAAGCAACACCAGAAAAAACCTTGGGACTTTTCCAGGTGTTTGAACTCCCAGGTGCCAGTACAAGCTGCTAGGGAAAAGAAAATTGGGTAAATAGGGAAGTTAAGGAACACATTTGTCCACGCTGCCCTCCTGGAAGGGACCACCCGACACAGAGGAGCTCCCGAGAGAACAAGGCACATCCAGATTTCCAAAGGAACAATCCACATGGACACACTAACTGCAGTACAGCATTTAATCCGGTGTGACAGCTCTGTCACCACCACAAACAGGTGCAACGAGGCGAGATTCTACAGCAAAAACAGGCATTCCAAGGCTTCACAAAACAGCTGGCAAGAGCCACCTTAGCGAGGGAGTAAGGAAAGGACAGCTTTACCCATTTTCCATTTAAAGGTCGGCACCAGGATCCCGCGAGTCGCTCAGCCTACATGCGGTGTGCCCGCCAGAAAAGGTCCTTTTGTCCCCGAGACCACGATGTCCCTCGGCAACACCCGCGCGCCTCAGGGCTCCGCAGAGATCCCACCAGGATCCAGCAGCATCCCAGTGTTCCTTTGCAGCTTGTGCGGGCAGGAATGTCACCTCCTTCACCGGGATCAACACCCTCGGCTCCGCTGCTGCCCAGATTGGCAGGGTGAGAGCCAAGTGCCCTCCCCTCCCACTCCTCCATGCCAGGCTCCAGCCAAATCCCATTGCCCTCAGCTCGTATTCCAAACGAGCGTCTTCAGTGTCAGCTTGGTTTCCTCCACGGAAAAGGACGTGTGTTTAACACACAGAAAAAATCCTGTACCTACACACACGCGTGCTGCTGAGGGGATGGATTTATGGAACAACTCCAGCAAGGCCGGGATTTGGGAGCACTTTTCCAGGTACAAACACACCTCTTCCTGCAAGGACTGAATTTAACAAAACGCTGATTTTCCTCTGCTGCCCCAACACCGTCAGTTTCCGTGTGTTTCTGCACCCCTTTTATGGACTGAGACACACAAAAATACACAAACACCTGCCCAGCAGCACTGGGGCACGGCAACTTCAGCTTTCTGCCAGGATCACTGGGAAGAACACGGATGGAAAAAGCCTCTCCCAAGGAGAAGGGGAGAGAAGGAGGTGGAGTCCATATAAACAATGTTAATAACTGGAATCAGGCAGGAATGCTTGTCCGAACACGGTGGGCTCCCAAGGTGTTGGGAAACACCTCCAGAGCCCCCACCAGGCATGACAAGCTATCAGTGTCACCCTGAGGGTCCTGCTCCTGGGAAGGTTGGGACCAGGACAGAGAGAGGACGTGCCACCGGCAAAAGCCAGCCCTGAATCCCTGTTACACTGCAAGGAAACAATTAACGGTAGGGCCACACCAGGGAAACACTTGGCAGCCTATTCCAGCAGCACCGGTATCGGCGACAGAAGGGAAAATAAACAGCAGATAACGGGCAGCAACTTGGATATCTCATTCCTTAGGGAGACCCCTCCGTATCTCATTCCTTCGGAGACCCCCGTATCCCATTCCTCAGCTCCTCCATCCTTAGGGGACGCCCATATCGCATTCCTCAGCCTCTCCATAGCCCATCCCCTCCACGTCCCATTCCTTAGGGGTCCCTATATCCCATTCCATAGGGCCCCCCGCTGGCCCACGCGGAGCCCCGACGGGGTGGGTGGGAGCCATGCCCGCCGCCTCTCACCAGAAGAACGTGTTGGTGCCGTCGTCGTACACCTCGGACTCGGTGCTGCGGCGGGGCCCGGCGCTGTCCCGCTCGGCCCCGGGGGGGGCGCCGCCGTTGGGCTGCGCGGG
>VYZT01050763.1:23364-79406 GCA_013400735.1 Pomatostomus ruficeps | reverse complement strand
TCCCCCCCGCCCCCGTTGCCGCGGCAACCGCGTGGCCTCCCCCGGGCGCGTGGCCGCCAGGGGGCGCCCGGAGGAGCCGCCGCTGCCCCTCAGGGCGCCCCTCAGAGAAACCAAAGCGCGTTAATTAAACAAAATTTCATCGTTCTTCGCACTCTCGCCGGAACCGTGCAGGGAAAAGTGTCCTTTGCCAGGCTGCCGTGGGGCTCTCGAGTACCCTACTCTGGGAATTCCACCTAGTCCCATCCCTGATGGCGTGGCCGTCCTGGTTCCCGCGTCTTTGTGCTAAGAAACGCTAAATACCCGCGTTAACGCATAAAAATGTGGTTGCCTCGCAAAGGTTCTTGTTCCCACCCGGAGGGTCTGGCCAAGGCTGGGGGTGCCTGCAGGTTGCGCCCCCGTACTATCAGATTTCAAGAATTCTAAAATTTCTCAACCCTCCCCAAATTACCTTGGTCAGGCTCCTTGTCCGGAATGTGCCATGCTGATCCTGGACGGCAGGCAGGGAGCTCCGGCTTTCTGGAAAGATCCTGGCACGGTAGCAGGTACTAGGGACGCTGCATGGAGGGAAGGGAAAGTCCTGCGGGAGCAGAGCAATGAAACAGGGAAAGAAGTTAGAGGAAACATTTACAGGACTGCAGATAGTCAAGATGACCTTTAAAGGTCACTTCCCACCCAAGCGGTTCCATGGTTCTATGAAATACTCAAAGACAGCAGGGTTAGACGGGATAGTGGAAAGAAATCATTCCCTGTGAGGGTGGTGAGGCCCTGGCACAGGTTGCCCAGGGAAGCTGTGGCTGCCCCATCCCTGGAAGTGTCCAGCCCCGGGCTGGATAAGGCTTGGAACAACCTGGGATAGTGGAAGGTGTCCCTGCCCAGGGCAGGGGGTGGCACTGGACAGGCTTTAATGTCCCTTCCAATCTCAACCACTCCAGGATTCTGGGATTCTGAGGAATAACGGAGTTGGCCACAGGAGGGCAGCAGCGGGCTGGGCGAGGAGCGGGCAAACCCCAGCAAAGCACAGTTCTGGGATAGATAAAGGACATTTCTGGCTGATGCACGATCCCCTCCCAGCCCAAAACACTCTCTCCTGCACACCCCACGATGCTTTATGAGAGCTGGAGACACTCGCTTTGTTCCAAGAGATCACAGAATATCCTGAGTTAGAAGGGATTCATAAGGACCAGATCAGCCAGTCCAATTCCTGCCCTGCGCAGACACCCCAACAATCCCATCCTGTGCCTGAGAGCATTGTCCAAATACTTCTTGAGCTCTGATAGCCTTGGAGCCATGACCATTCCCTGGGGAGCCTGTTCCATTCTCCTAATATCCAGCCTAAGCCTTCCCTGCTTGGAATGAGCACCAGTGCTTTAATTACAAGCAGGGCTTCACCCCAAACCACATCCTCTGCTTTAATGTATTGAGTGCAGCTCCAGCGACAACCACGGATCCAAACAGACCAGGATCTGGGTGAAAACACCCGTGTTTTACAAGAAAGCACAGACATCTGCTGCCATTTTTGCACCATCCTGAATCAGTGCCTTTGCACCCTCAGAAGAGGAGCTCCCTGTCCAAAAGCACTGCTGCCAGGCAGGAGGTGGACAGGTAAGGTCTGTTCAGCCACAGTAGTTTCACACACAGAACCCTTCAGTAGTCTCCTCAGGTGGGAATTACCATCTCTGCATCCAGCCAGGACTAACAGGTGCTCCTGGAGCTTCCTTGCCAACACTCAGTGCAGGTCAAACCACTGTCCAGTGTGAGTGACCAGCCCAGGTGTGTGACCAACCCAGCAGCCACGGGGCTGATCATAGCCTAAATAATTCCCTCTGCTCACACAGGGTTCGTGTGGCTGCAATACCTTTGGCACAGGCACGATCCACAGCTCCACAACACCTTGTGTCTCAAGCGGACTTTTCCCAACAGCCTGGCAGGTGCAACATCTCCCTCCCCAGTTTCAGCTTTTCCTGCTCCCGTCCTCCGCAGCAAATGCGGAAGGGGAGAGAAGCACTGGAAGAGGGACAGCATCGACCTGCTCACCTGCTTTGCTGCAAAAGCAGCTAAATGCTGCCCAGGCAAAGCCAAATTCCTCCCAAACAGGAGCAGCAGCAGCAGGGTCTCCTCCGAGTGCCATGGGAGAGGCTGCAGGTGCTGGATACACCTCGGACAAAGCCAACCTGCAGGCACAGACTCACCTTCCGCCCCCGGCTGGTGACACCCCTGGGCTTTCAGGACTGCTGCTGGGTGCATGAACTTCTGGGCTGTCTGGAGACCTGAGCCGTTCTCAGGAGGGCGAAGCCAAAGTGTGGGAGGAGCGCCGTGGCTGTTCCTCCCACAGGTAACCCCGTTTCCCTGGAACGCAGCGCTCCCTCCGCAAAGGCCTTTGCTCTGCTGTCAGGTGGAAAGCACCGCCTGACAGGGCTTCACTCTCTCTGGGTAAACACACACACGCTCCCACACCCGGGGATAATGCCCGATCTCTGCTCCCAGCTGGTGGATCACCCCGGAAGGCTAAAGGTCTGCCCACACCTTGGTTTCACACACAGCAGGACATTGGGAAGACAACTCTTTTTTTTTTTTTTCCCCTGATAATCCCCAGGGCTGGTTTGTGGCAAAGCCGCTTGACTGGGAGCACCATTCTGGAAATGCTGGCTGCCTTTCCTACCAGGGCACAGCTAGATTACCACCCCCAGGACTTAGTTTATTTTATAGCAGCCCACGGGAATGCTGTTGGAGGAATCCAGAGCAGTTATTGACTCTCCTGTTATTCCCAAGAAATGCTCTTCTTATTTGTAAATTAAAGCAACAACCCCCCCAGAAAACAGGTGTAAGGCAAGACCTGGTTTTCACACAACATTTTCACTCACCTTTTACAATAAGAGTTATTCCCTGTTCCAAGCCATAGGTCCAGACTGGAGGTGATTCTTCCCCTCTGCTCTGCTCAGGTGAGACCCCACCTGAAGTCCTGCATCCAGCTCTGGGGTCCCCAGCACAGGACCTGTTGGAGAGAGTCCAGAGAAGGGACACCAAGTTGATCAGAGGTATGGAGCAGCTCTGCCATGAGGAAAGGCTGAGAGAATTGGGATTGTTCAGCCTGGAGAAGAGAAGGCTTCGGGGTAACCAGATTACCCCTTCCGGTACCTGAAGGGTGCGTGCAAGGAAGCTGGAAAGGGGCTTTGGACAAGGGCCTGGAGTGACAGGATAAGGGGGAATGGCTTCCCATTGCCAGAGGGCAGGGTTAGATGGGACACTGGGAAGAAATTCTTCCGTGTGAGGGTGGGGAGGCCGTGGCACAGGTTGCCCAGAGAAGCTGTGGAAGTGTTCAAGGTCAGGTTGACAGCACTGTTACACATGAGCAGAAAAAAGCACACAACTCCCACGGCTCTTTTACCAACCAGTGAGGCGTCAAGAGCAGATTTCTAGAGCTTTCCAGAGCTTCTGCCAACAGCTCCTTTTGGCCAGTTTATGGCACCTCTTGGGGTTGTCACAGGGTACAGCACACGGCCCTGGCACCGTGAGGGGCAGAGCAGGAAGCGGAGGGGACAGAGCCCTGGGGCCGGCAGGAGGAACTCGGCACAGTTACCTGCGCAGGGCGGTTCTGGGCTTGCCACTCCTCTGGGCGAGGGTGAAGGGCAGCTCCCTTGCCTCCTCCCGATATCAGCCCACTGCCAGGCAGAGGCAGCTCCCTCCCAAGGGAGGCGTGAGTCCCACACGGAAGTCACGGCACCGCTCAGGTGAAGGAGCTGGGGAAGGAAACCACAGCGTGAGAGAGCCCAGGAGCCTCCAGCCCATCCTGCCTGCCAGCCCGCTCCTTAGGGATCTGCCCTGAGGGGCTCCGGGAGAGAGGGACACCGAGGAAGGCTCGCGGCTTCACCATGCAGGTAGGAGCACAAACCACCCCAGTATTCCTGGGATGCTGCTTTTCAGCACCTCTGAGCACCTGTGGCTTGGAAACACTGGATACAATAACCTCTAATCTCTGCCACTCATCTGCTTTCGGCCTTCAAGGTAAAAAATTCCTACCACAATTGTGTGACAGGGAAAGCGAGGTGTGCTGTCGGTCCCATGCACCATCCCAAGGTGCAGTGGGGTCACACTGGCCCCACACTTTGGTACCAGAGTTCAGCGGTGCTGGAACACAGATCAGAGAAGGATGGTATGGATGGAGCTTACGTAAACCCAGGAATGAGCACCACAGAGGTGACAGTCCCAGGTGTTCCAGGAGCACCTGGAATACAGCAAGAGTAGAGGGGCATCTGTGATCTTCTCTAGCTTGGAAGAAAAGATGCGGGGTTTTTTTCCTGTAAAAAGCCAGGCAAACTCTCCAAGGTCAGGGGCAGGTACTAAAGGTACAGATCTGCCTGTTCAAGCTAAGGCTGTCCCACTTCTCAGGAAGCCATGGGCTGAAGTGGAATTGCTCCAAGGGAAGCTGTGTCAGAAACATCCTGGAGATAAGAGCAATTTGATCATCTCAGTGTGGGTGATGGGAACCACCCAACCCCACACCAATCCATGAATGGAAAGGAAAATAAGGATGCCAGATCCTCTCCAAGTCCTTCTCCTGAGCTACTCACACGGGTGACTCTGCACCCAGCACAAGGATGCCTGTGGCCATTTCCCAGAAGGAATGCTCAGGGCAGTGGGTTGCCTGGCCAGGGACAAGGGAACAAGGACCAGTGATACACCTGGAGGCAAAGAAACCCTTTTTGACATGGAAATTCCTGCTTCCCATTGTGCCGGTCACTTCTACACCTTTGGACAGTGGCACCTCCACATCCTGTTCCGACCACAGGGCAGGAAGGAGCAAAACTGAAACCATCCTTCCCAAGAGCAGGGATAGAGTCCAGGGTTCGTACAACCGGTGCAGATCCCAGGTGGCCTTACCTACACCTGATCCCACTGCCCTGTGAGACCAGAGCACAGCAGCCACCCTCAGACAGCATCTCTAATTCCCAGGAAAAAACAATTCAGTGTGACAGTAACAGTGATCCAAAGTCCCTGCCCTGTGTGGCTGTCTCTGCCCACACATCTCTGCCTTCCCATCAGAAACTGTAGTGACAGGACAAGGGGGAATGATTTCATACTAACAGAGAGCAGGGTTAGATGGGATATTGTGAAGAAATCCTTACCTGTGAGGGTGCTGAGGCCCTGGAATGAATTCCCTGGAAAAGCTCTGGCTGTCCCATCCCTGGAAATGTTCAAGGTCAGGTTGGACAGGGCTTGGAGCAACCTGGGCCAGTGGAAGGGGTCCCTGCCCATGGAAGGGGGTGGAACTGGACAAGCTATAAGGTCCCTTCCACGCAAGCCACTCTGGGATTCTGGGATTCTATAACACATCCCATATGGCCCCAAAAGCAGGCTGGGCACCTGCATGGCAGCCTGAGTCCATGAATCCAACACCCCGTTCATGAGCCCACCTTGGTAACCTCTCAGCCTCTTCCCAAGGAAGTTGATGTGCTCTGACTCCCAGGCAGGACCGTGCCTGCAGGTGTTGGAGTTGGGAGCCACCTGGGAACAAAAGGTGTGATGCCAGCAGGTCCCTTCAGCTCATCTTAAGCTCTATTGGGGTCAGCAGCAGCAGGAAAGGTGTGCCAAGGTGGCTGGCATTAGGAACATGCCAAACCCTTCCCTGTACCCAAAGGATGGCTCCCCCTCCACATTCCCATGATCACAGGTGGCCCTGGCAGGGAATTGCTGCAGGATGAGACCGGTGCACATGGAAGCTGAGAGAAACCAGCCAGGCAGGAATGAGCCAACACGATAGCAGAGTGTGCCAGGCCAGATCTGTGCCAGCACCAGAGCACTGGCAGTGGGTAGAGCCCTGAGAGGCTCCCACTCCCTCCCCTGTGCCCAGAGAGGGGCTCAGACAGGGATACAGGGAACTGCTGTACCCAATCCTGCCCCCCAAACCTGCTTAGAGCAGATGACAACGCCATAACCCTTCCTCCGCCTCTTGCCATAAATTGGATACCTTTTATCCAAGAGAAGTTCTGGCTCTTGTTACAACAACACTTCTGGGGCAGAGCATCCCTCTTCTCAAGCCTTCCCACTTTTTCTTCCTGTCAGTCTCCTCATGGCTCTTGTGCTTTGGCTGATCCATGTGCGCAAGGATCTGGCAGAACGTTTCAGCCCTTTTCTCATCCCGGCCTCTCTGCTCCCATGGCCTCATTCTCCAGTGAAAGCTCGGGATCCACATCTTACATCAGTGTAGTTGCACCACTACGTCTCTGCTGCCGAGATTGCAGCTGGAGGAACTCGTCTGGCTGGCTGCTCTGTCAGGTCACAATGTCTCTGGTGACACCGAGTGACAATATTCCCATCCCTGGCAGCTCCTTCCCGCTGCTGCACTGCATCACCTTCCCTCGGGAAGAGCAGCATAACTGGTCATGGGAACACACCACACCAAAGGATGGAAAAAGAACCCACAGGGGCAGCTGATGGCTTAAGCTGAAGGAGAGCAGGGTTAGATGGGATATTGGGAAGAAATTCTTCCCTGTGGGTGTGATGAGGCTCTAGCACAGGGAAGCTGTGGCTGCCCCATCCCTGGAAGTGTCCAAGGCCAGGTTGGAAGGTGTCCCTGCCCATGGGGGTGGGACTGGATGTGCTTGAAGGTCCCTTCCAACACAAACCATTCCATGATATCCTGCCTTGTGCTCCCCCAGAGCTGCACCCTTGAGTGTAATTACCTGTAACTAGGAAGGTGGGAGCTGCACAGTCATTCTCTCCAGAGCCACTGACACACAGGAGTGGAACAAGGAAAAGCCAGAGCTCAAGCAGTGTTTGGACAACACTCTCAGGCACATGGATGCTTGGGGTGGTCCTGTGCAGGGCCAGGAGCTGGATTCAATTATCCTTGTGAGTCCTGTCCAACTTGGGATATTCTGTGATTCTATGATCAGCAGCTCACCCTCCCCTCCGTGTCCCTTGGCTGCAGCCTGAGGCATCCAACATGATTTCCAGGGACTTTTTTCATCTGCTTTCCTGCAGGGCTGTGCCAGCCTCCAAGTGCCCGTGCTCCACTTTCCCTTCACCGGAATTTAAAACTACCTTCTCCACCCTCTCCAAAAAGCCAACAGTGCCCTAATCTGATGGGAACAACTGACGAATGGAGAAGGCTGATTAAAGCCTGTAAAATCCACTGTAGCATGGAGAGAGGGGGTGAAGGGCGAACGCTTTCCCAGTACAAACGTCAGGGCATCAGGTGAAAGAGCTGAGGGAGATTTATTCTCCTGGTCCAGATCTTTCACAGCCCCAGGGCACCGTTGGGCATGATGAGTTCTAGGGGAGGCTGCACACCCTCCCAGGGCAGCAGTCCCTGCAGCATCCCTAAACACAAATCCCTGGCTGGCTCGGGAAGACCCCAGACTGGTGATCAGGAAGAAGGTGTTACACAAGCCAGCTCTTACCTTCCTCTCTGGGCATCCCTTCGAGCCTGCTGGAAGAGGAAAACACGGGATCTCCCAGGGAGCCTGCTGAAGCCTTCCCTTCACTGTTTTTCTTTTCAGCAGGATGAAATTCTGCTGACTCCCTGGAGGGAATGTCCTGTTGAGGACACGGACCCCTTTGCCTCCCCGGTAAGCTTTGCTCCCTCTGCACCCACAGCGAGTCCAGCCCAGCTCAGAGAGGGGACAAATCCCCATTTCCCCAGCTCATTTCCAGTTCCCCTCTATACAGCCACAATGAGGGTCCGAACCTCAGAGAGGCTGGAGCTGGGAGGGAGAGCTCTCAGCTTTCCATCCCTAATAATTCCCTGGTGGTTTTGTGGGCAGGATAATGAGAAATGGGATTTTGTCCTGGTGAGTGACATCCACGAAATGGGCAGTGAGAAGGAGATCAAGAGGAAGAAGTTCCTGGATGAGCTGAGCAAGAAGGGCTTCGCCATCAAGGTGAGGGGTTGTGGGAGGAAAAGGCAGGAGATACTTGGCCTGGCTTGGGCTCCTGCATCCCAGGAAATGGGAGAGGCCTGAACCATTAAGCTGGAAAATAACCCACTTGCTCAACCAGGGGAGAGAGACCCCAGCCCCAGGACTCACACAGCCTCCAGCCCTCCCAGCCCCTCTGGCTCTGTTTTAACAGCCCTTCTCTTTCCCTCATCAGAAAATTGAGGACACGAAGCTCTTTTATGGAGTCCGTGGCCCACAGCACATCTTCCAGAAATACCGGTGTCTCCTGAGGAACCCTGACAGCCCGCAGCAGGAGGTCCCATTGACCACCAGGTGGGTGCTGAGCTGATTTCCAGCATCCTGCACTCACTGTTCTCCACACCAGCATCCATTTTCCAGCTCAGTTCACAGCTGTGCCAGGCTTTTCATTTTCTACAGAACCTTCCTTCACCTCCCACGTGCAAAACTGACGGCTTCTCACTGCCCACATTTCTCTCTCCCTTGCTTCCCTGGATTTTAGCGCACACCTTCTCCCTTCTCTGCCCTGTTTTCCTGAGCCACACAAGTCTGTATCCCAGAGCAGCCTTTAACCAGAGTTTCTCCTTGTTCAGGATAAGGATCGTGCACTTCATCCTGTACAACACTGTGACATCCGATTTAGGTAAGGGAACAGGGATCACAGGGGTGATGCTCAGCCTGGATCTGCGGGAAGAATCCTGCCACATCGTGGGCACTGGCATTCCAGCTGCCTTGCCATCCTGGGGAGAAGAGAAAAAGGGGGAGCTCAGACAAATCAATTTGCTGCTGCATCCAGAGGCTGGGAGATTTGGGCTGCAGGAACCAGAGGTTCCCCTGCTCCATCTCCCCAAATCCCTAAGCCTAACCCTCTCCCTTCTGCTCTGCTCCCAGAGAAGCTGCACGACCTGATGAAGAAGAAGGTGTTTGACGCAGCCTTTCCCTTGCACAAGGTGAGGCTGAGCACACAGTGCCTGGGAGGAAAATCCAGGAGAGATAGAGGAGCAGGACATGGTGGGGTGACCTGTGGGTGACTGGGGCTGCACCAAGAGCTCGCTGGGTGAAGGGCACGGCAAAGCTCCTGGCAGCTGCCTTGGAGCTGGGCAGGGAATTAAGAGTGCCCTGATATTCCTGCATCCCACCAACTTCTCTGCTCCACAGAAAGAAGAGGTAAGGGAACTCCTAAAGAAGAAGTGGGCTCGCTGGACAGTTCTGTTTAAGGAACAGCCAATTGAGGAGATCAGGTAGGTAACACAGGCACAAGAGGCAGATCTTTCTAACCAAGATGTCCCGCCTGAAACCCAGAGAGCTCAATGCCCTTTGCCAGGCTCCTGCATTGTCTTAAAAATAATCAGTTTGAACCTGGCTCTTCTCACAAGCACTGGGCTGCCTCTGCAGCTTCCAAAGCTCTTAGCCTGAGGGTTATCCCTGCGGCTCTGAGCTCCATCTGCTAATCCTGCAGCATGAAACAACCCCCGCGTCTGTGCGGAGTTTAACGAACCCGTTTGGTTGTCAGCCGTGTTCAGAAAGCAGGAGAGCTGGGAACGGAGCATCAGTGCTGCAAACCCAGCCCGAGGCTGAACTCCGGGCAGTGAAGGCAACATGGGGCTCCTACAACCACATGAAATCCCAGGAAAGGGCATGGCTCTCGTTTTCGAAAACTAACTCTGTGGGCAGGGGTGGGAGGCCAGAAAGAAACTGTTACTTCATAAACCTGCCAGGGGGCTCTGGTAGAGAGGGGAGATCTTAAAACAGAGATGCACCTCTGACAGCTGGCACAAAGTTAATTCCTCTGGGATACAGGGCTCCCAGTCCCTTGGCCAGTAGGTCATTCCTTATCCATGACTCCAACCTGCTCCTCACACCACAAAAACTGAGATACTGCCACCATGGGCATTTTCTAGTGACTCCCAAAACCTGATCTCCTCTCTGGCCACAACACCCTCCCATCTTTCCTCCTAGGTACTATTTTGGAGAGAAGGTGGCCTTGTACTTCACCTGGCTGGGCTGGTACACCTACCTGCTGGTTTTCGCTGCCCTGGCTGGGCTGGTGACTGTCGTGGCTGGGACTACTGTTTTCAGTTCCAGCCAGGTGAGGTAAGGCCCTTGGGAATGCCAAATGCCCATCCCGTTCAGCTCTGCAGATGGCTCTGAGGCACCCTTATCCCCCTTGGCTTCCCTCCTCCTCTCTTCTCTCCAGCAAGGAGATCTGTGACGCCAACACCACCATCATGTGCCCGCTCTGCGACCAGAGCTGCCCGTTCTGGGTCCTCTCCGACACCTGCACCTACGCTAAGGTAGGGAACCCCCTTCCCAAAGGATGGGGAAACACTCTCAGGTGATGCTGCTCCCACACCACTAGAAAGAAACCCCACCCTGGATCACAGCCTCCATCACCACCAAGGAAGATTTTACCAGTAACAAGCCCCAGTGTCCATCACCTTCCTGCATTTTGCCCTCCTCTGGCACCTTTACCTGTCTCGGGGGAGATGAGCATGGCAAGACCCCGAGGTGCCACAGCCTCTCCACCTCAGTGCCCCATCACACTCTTCCTTCATCTCTTCCAGGTCACTCACATGATTGACAATGAGGCCACGGTGGCATTTGCCATATTCATGGCCATCTGGGGTATGTGTCCGTGTCTGGGTGCCCAGCACACGTGGTTGAGAGAGGAAACAGAAGGTGGAAAATGGGACACCAACATAGCTTCACCCTTTGAGGGGGGGTTATATTTCCTCCACTTCCAGTGCCTTCAGCTCCCCTTCCAGACACAGCAAGAGACAAAATCATCCTGGTGATATCCACCAGCTCCCCAGATATTCCTAACCTGTCCTATGTGAAGCTTCCCCTCACCACAGCCTCCCCCAAAGCACCCAGCAGTTTCCTAGCAGCTGCCAAAGGAAGGAGGGGCCTCCAGACTCATCCTCCACCTTCCCAAATCTCTGCACAGCCTCTTAATTTGCTGTGGGATGATGTGATCCCATCACTGCCTTAGTTACACACTCATCTGGCTTTTCCACAGCCCCTTCCTTTACCAGCAACCTCAGGAGTGGGCCGGGTGTCCCACCTGCAAAGCCACGGCACAATCCTGAGTGTGCCCGTGGGCTGGGTCACACAGGGACACGCTCAGGAGGGTCAATCCAATTAACAGAAGGGGTGGTTGGAATTGGAGTTGGAGAGGTGTAGCCTTGCCAGGGTGCAGTGCAGAACACCCGTAACACCTGAAAAGTGACCTATCCCAAATTCCCTACAGACACTAGAATATGCCTGACTGCCAGTAAAAGCTCACCTGCACTATCCCCATTCCCTCACTGCAGCCTGTCCAGGGTTCTTCCAGGTCACCAAGGTGCAGAGGGGGCTGCCTGTTCTTCATGGGCCAAGGGCAGTTCAGGACAGTTTGCCACCAGGTTGGATGTGATGTGACTCTCTGGGGGACAGAGGGGTGGCTTCCGGAGCTATCCCTAAGGGTCACTGCACTTTCTCCTTCCCAATTCAGCCACTGTATTCCTGGAGCTGTGGAAGAGGAAGAGAGCCACTGTGATCAACAAATGGAACCTGTGCGGGTGGGATGAGGAAGAGGTGAGGACATCATCTTTCCTGCTCGGTACTTCCCTTTTCAGGGCAGGAGTCACCTGGACCTAGAAAAGACACATCAGAGGGGTCCCTTGCCCAGACTGAACTCAGTCAGTCTGGCCATGCTGTTGTGGGTTGGGTGCTCACCCCTGTCCTTCTCCAGCACTGCTCATCCCATATGTCCACTGACACAAGGGGCACAAAGCACTGCTGGGTCCTTTCTTTCCCATTTTTAATTTTTTAATTTTTTTTTTTTTTTTTTTAAGGAGGAGCTGGCTCTGGAGCTGATCAATAATTTGCAGCACGAACCCCGGCTGTACCAGCACTCCTACTTCCGCAGCACCATCATCCTCATCTTGGCTCTGCTGATGGTACATGCCAGGTGACCACGGGAACATTTGGTTTAAGGGCACACGGACCAAAGGAACAAAGGCACAGACCAGGTTTTTAGGGCAGTTCCATGCCCATCACAAGGATCCTGGGCCTTCCTCATGCTCACGCCTCCCTGTGCTGGCGGCAGGGGCCACCCACCCTTCGGGGACATGGGCTGAAGGCTCTGCTCCTGCAGTGAGGATCAAGGCAGTGACACAGAGGGCAGGAAGAGGCAAATCCCAATGCATTTGTCCCCACTGTAGGTCAATGGAGACTGGTTCAGGTGGAGACATAGAATCCTGGAATCACAGAACGTTAAGGGTTGGAAGGGACCTTATCTAGTCCCAACCCCCGTGCCATGGGCAGGGACACCTCCCACTACCCCAGGTTGCTCAAGGCCTTGTCCCATCTGGCCCTGAACACTACCAGGGTTGGGGCACCCGCAACATCTCTGGGCAGCCTCTTCCAGTATCTCTCCACCCTCACAGGGAAGAATTTCTTCCTAACATCCAGCCTAAATTTCCCCTCTTTCAGTTTGTACCCATTACTCCTTGTCCTATCACTACAGCCACCTCACAAACCTGTTGGCCTCCACCAAAGGACCCTGGTTTGCCTCTGAGGGCACATCCAGAGCCCTGCTGAGGGGACCATCAGGCAGGATGAAGCGTGTGCCCTCGGTGGCTCCTGACCCCTCCTCTCCCTCTCCACAGATCCTGGTGCTGATCGGCATCGCCCACGCACTCGTCGTCTACCGGGTGGTGGCCATGGCGCTGTTCACGCAGAGCCACCTGGAGCTGCTGCGCGAGCACGCCAACACCATGGCCGTGATGACGGGGGCCGTGCTGCACTACGTCACCATCGTCATCATGACCAGGGTGAGGAGCCACACGGGGTGCCTGGCAGGATTTCTCCATGGCCAGCTCCCCCTGCTCATTGTATCCCTCTGTCCTGCAGATTAACCGGAGGGTGGCCCTCTTCCTCTGTGACCTGGGTAAGGGAGATGGTGTGTGTCCCACCTGCGGCAACCCTTTGTCCCTGAGCACAGCCAGTCTGCCATTCCCTTCCCACGCTCCACCAGCACAAGGCAGCTCCCAGGCAGCTCCAGCCAGGGAGGCAGCAGCCCCCCAGCACACACTCCCCTGTGGCCCACAGGCTGTCCCACAGCCAGCTTTGCAGGGACAGTCACCCTACAGGGCTGAGACCTGGCATGAGCAGGAAGCCACCCCAGCTCCAGGAGAGGTCAAACATGAATTTCCTCCCAGTTCTAAGGCCCTTTCTCCCCCTGCTCATGGCTCTGAGGGATCTCCCTGCTTGGCTGAACTCACCTCCATCAGAGGGCTCAGGTGGAGGGCAGGGAAGGTTTCACAAGCGGCAGAGACACCCTTCAGACCTTCAGAGCTGCAGTGGCACCCATGGGGGAGCAGGGCAAGGTGCCACTACTCTGTGACCTAGCCCCTGGGCATTGCTCCCTTTCCTAGAGAAACCACGGACCTTCTCCCAGCGGGAGAGCAGCTTCACCGTGAAGATCTTCACCTTCCAGTTCTTCACAAACTTCTCCTCGCTCATCTACATCGCCTTCTTCCTGGGACGGTGAGTGGGGAACACAGGGCAGCCAGGGTTTGGGATAGGTATTCCCAACTCTCGCCAGGGTGTAGGGACAGCCCAAGCCCTCTGCCCTCCCCACCAGGCCCATTTGGGACTCAGGAGGGCCATGATCCCATGGATTGTACTGTTGCTTCCTTGCTCAGGATCAATGGCCACCCAGGGCACTACGTGCGCATCGCTGGCCGCTGGAGGCTGGAGGAGGTGAGGCACCCACTCTCTGACCGCGGAAACAACTCTTCCTCTTCCTTCCCCTACTGCCCAGGGAGCCTCTGGGAAGCTCAGCTTTCTCCCACAGCACCTGCCAAAGGGTCCCTCAGGCCCACCCACCCTGCTCGCAGGGCACAATCCCTGTCTTGTTGTCCCCTCCAGTGCCATCCCAGCGGCTGCATCACCGACCTCTTCATCCAAATGGCCGTCATCATGCTGCTCAAGCAGACCATCAGTAACATCATGGAGTATCTGGTCCCGTAAGCTTCCCACACTGACACTTTCCAGGGAGGAGCCCTGGTCTTTTTCCTATTTCCCTTCCTCCAGGGATGTGCCAGCAGCAGCCCAGCCCTACCATCCTCCACATGCAGCCACACAAATCCCTCTCTCCCCTTGCAGCTGGATATCCTACCGGCTACGGAAGAAGCACAGGCGCCCCAAGAAGAGAAATACAGTGTTAGGAGAGGAGGAGGAGGCAGAGGACCCCTGCAAAAGGCAGTGGCTGAGCAACTATGAACTCAACGAGGTCAACGTCTTCAGCTTGTTCAACGAGTTCTTGGAGATAGGTACGTGGGGCAGGGGGCAGATCCAGGTGCACTTCTTGGCTGGGGAGTGACAGATGCTAGGGAGTCCATACGCAGGCAAGGGAGAGCTCTGAGCCACAGCTCCACATCCAGCCCTGCTCTTGAGAGCCCTGGGACACCAACATCATTCCCAAAACAGAGAGCAGGCAACTGTCCCAGCCTTGGGCCCTGCCTCAGTCCTTCCTCTCCTTCCAGGGCCACGGCCATAACCCCAGGGTGTCCTGTGCCTGGCTGGCTCAACTATCCCCACAGGTCCCACTCTCTGACAGCCCTGTGAGAGCTGGGGGGCCCCAGGACGTGGCTATCTCCCCCTTCCACCCCTGCAAACCCCTCTGACACACGCCACAAAGCAGGACAAGCCCAGGCAGAGGGGGATTTCTCCTCTGTGGCGGTTTCACAACAGCAACCAGTATTTCCCCCCCCCCAGTGATCCAGTACAGCTTCACCACCATCTTCGTGGCAGCCTTTCCCCTGGCCCCGCTGCTGGCCCTCATCAACAATGTCTTCGAGATCCACATGGATGCCATCAAGATGATACGGCTGTACCGGCGCATGGTGCCCAGGAAGGCCAAGGACATTGGTGAGGGGGGTCCTGCCAGCACAAGGCTGAGCCCCTGAGCACCCCGTGGAAAGGAGACAGCACAGGGACAAATGTGGGTTGGGGAAGGAGAAGCTGCTTCAGATCCTGCCAGAGGCTGAGGGGCAGCTTGGGTGCTCCTTCCTTGACCTGGCCATGCCAAACCTGCCCCTGAGCTGGAATGGTGACAGTGAGCTGGCAGACGCACCTCAAGAGCTGTTCCTCTCCCACAGGGATTTGGCTGCAGGTCCTGGAGGCCATTGGCATCCTGGCTGTCACCGGGAACGGGCTGGTTATCGCCATCACCTCCGACTTCATCCCTGTGCAGGTCTACAAGTACATGTACAGCCCCTGCGCAAGGGCGAACCACACCGGCATGGAGTGAGTTCCATCCTGGGACACTCCCTGCCCACAGCATCCCCACGGCCCTGTCCCCACAGCCGTGTCCCCACCTGCCTCAGTGCCACCACTGCAGGAGCACGAGGCAGCTGAGCTGTCCCCCAAAGCAAGGTGGGGAGGAAAGGAGAGCAGGGGAACATTCCCACACGGCATCATCTTCAGCCTCCCACTCACATCATCCCTGTGGTGGGTAAACTGATTGGAAAGGGCAGTGTGTAACACTGGAGAGCTGCAGCATTCCCAGGATGCTGGCACATGCTCTCTCAAGCCTTGGCTGACTGATCTAGTTCACTCAAACTGGACAGAAGCCCCCGAGCCCTCCATTTCCACCAGGCTTTGTGAAAGTGGGCAGTGAGAGCCCCAGGTGGGTTCTGCTTCCCCAGATCAGGAGGGTACAATCCATGCTCAACCCGGTCCTTCCCCACAGCTGCTCCACCGGGTACATCAACAACAGCCTCTCCGTATTCCACATCCAAGACTTCGAGCCCCACACCAAGGTGCCCAATATGCTGCCGGAATTTGATGGGGACCAGATCAAGGAGTGCAGGTAAGAGCAGACCCCTGCCACCCCCTGCCCCTCACCGTGACATCCAGGCAGGAATAGAATGGCCTGGGCTGGCCCCGACCAAGCTGTCCTGCAGGTACCGGGATTACAGGAATGCCGACGACTACACCTACACAGTCCAGTTCTGGCACATCTTCGCAGCCCGGCTCGCCTTCCTCATCATCTTCGAGGTGAGCACCGGGGGCGGCAGGAGAGGGCTGGGAAAGGGGTTGGATCCATGCCTAGTGCCCAGAGCTCCTGACTGCCTTTTCTTCCCACAGCATGTGGCTCTGTGTGTGAAGCTGATCGCAGCCTGGTACATCCCTGATGAACCCCAGATGGTCAAGAATGTGTTTCTGAAGAAAAAACACAGCAATCTCCGTATGGAACTGAGGTGGGTGATGCCCTGGAAGGTGCCAGGGATTGCCAGTTTCAGGATCCGCCTGCTCTGGAGCCTCTTTTCCTTCAGAAAAAGAAAAGCTCCAAGCTAAAAACAAGAAGCAGTTTTTCCCGGGGAGGGACTTTGCCCAGGTTTTCCATCTAAATGTTGTTTAAAGAAGAAAGGATTAAGTATTTCAATGGGAAACAGAGCCATTGTAGCTACCCCAGTGCTGCTGTCCCACATGGACTAAGCCCTGCTCTGGGAAAGGCTCAGCCTGGCTCCCCTCCATGGCCACCCTGTGCCAGCTGCCGCCCATAATCCCGACGGGAGCAGACAGTAGGGTTCAGGAAACACCACACTGTCACAGCTTTCCATCTCTGCCTTCCTATTGACTGTGGGATTTCCCACAAACAGGGGTTTCCCACCAACAGCCTGTCATTCTTTTGCCATCTGTTTCGGGCAAAAGGCCCTGTTCCCACTCAGAGTGTTTTTCCACATCTCCCAACTCAGTTCCCAATGCCTCTCTCCTCTCTCCCCAGCATGATGGAATATTCCACCGAGGTGTAGCCACCGCACACCAGAGAGAAGGAGAACATGGACTCAAAGCCCTTTCCCAGCCTGGCAGTGCTGGGGGTGCCGGATGGACCCCACAACAAGGTGCCACAAGTCCCATCTGGGACTGAGCTGGACTTGAGCTGGGAAGTGATGACAAGACAGTGGCTTCACAGGAGCAGGTTGCTTTCCGACTTGGGAAGGAAGGATGCTGTGGCAGAGCCAGGATGTGCTTCCCCAGCGTGGGGAGTGGCTGGGACAGAGCTGTGGCACTGGGGACAAACCCAGCGGCAACACCTGGCTGCTGGGCTGCAGGAGATGACCTGGCTCCTCGTCACTCCCTTCCTCAGGCACAGGAAACACCACTTACCTCATTCCAGGCTCCCTCTCCAGCCCCTTTTTTGTGCACTTTGGCTTCTTTTTCCACTGCCTTCCGTGACCTCACCCCTCTCGCACCGCTGGGGAACTTGAGTCCCTCTTTCACCAAATCCTCCCCAGCACGACTCCCACATGGCTGCAGCTCTGCCCTGCTGTCTCCATGGATGTACCTCCATCCTGGTGTCTCCATTGACATCGGAAAAATGCTTTTTTTATCCTGTTTAGCTCCTGGCTCAGCTGGGTCCTGAGAGTTGTTCCTGGCTCAGCTGCCAGCAGCCATTCGTAAATAAACACAACACCCACGTGGACTCACAGACCATCACCTGCTGCCTGGTATTGCTCCTGCCTTCCTCCTCTGCCATCTCAAATCATCCCCAAAACCTTTCCTTGTCTAAGTGGGGATAATCACAGCAGGTGGGAGCTGCAGCGCCCACTCCAAGGGCTGTGTGGGAGCCGGCTGGTGAGACACCAGGATTTGGCCATGCACAGTGGGAACAGAGTCTGGTAAATGCACCAGGATAATGGAAATACCCGGAGAAAATGGGAAAAACACAGCAAATCCCAAATGATAGGGTTATCCTGTCTTTCCCTTTAGAGACACCACTGCTGGCTGGCCCCCCTGCTCCAGACAGAAAGGGTTTGTCTGCAGCAGGAATGGGGTGATGCCCCAGGGCTGAACAGGTGCCACAGCTCAGGGGGGTCTCACAGGGGATCCCAGAGGCAGAACTGGGGGCAGCCCCCTCCTTTTCCACCCCAACCTGGCTGGACACCACCCTGACACCACCCGTGTCCCCTGAGAGTCCTGCCACAGACGCTTCCCAAGGGGGCTGTACCCTGGAGGTGACATGTCCGAGTCACGACTGCAGGGAAAGGCACCAGGGTTAACTCAGCCTCAAAACTTCTCTCCCAATAGCATGGAAAGCCACCAACAATCCCATAGGGAATGGAAAGCAGCTTGCTGAGCCCTCAGGCTTGTCCTGTTATTGCACCACTGTCACCAAAACCACCTCTGCTCCTCCATGTAACTTACCTACCACGGGGATAACCCTGATGGACAAAAAAGGTCTTATCAGCTCCTGATTTGCTCCCAAGCCTCCCCACACCCCTGCCATCCCTAGGACCTAGGTTTGTTCCATGTAATCCTTCACCATCCCACAAATCCAACAGATTTACACTGGATTTTGCAGCTGGTGCATTACAGTGTCCATGACAAACGGTCAGCCCTCAGAAAGGGCTGTTCCAACACCCGCTGCCCCAAACACACACAGCCAGCGGCTGTGGGGCACAGGAGCAGGGGATTGTCCCCAGAGATCCAACAGGTCTCCCTCTGTCCCTTTCCCTCCCACAACAAGCCAACAGCACTGGTAGTTTATATCCTAAACAATGAGGAAGGAGTCAGAATCAGGTTGTTTCTCCATTGGAACAGGCCCACAGACCTACCTGTGACCTGTACCTGTTTATTTTTTTACATATCTATATATAGTTATTCAATATGCACCTACATATATTCATATATTATTAAATATAGTATTATTTTAAAATATATATATCTATAAATATAGAAATACATACTCTGTACCCATGGCCCTCTTCTTCCCTTTTTGGCCTCAAATCACGTGCTGGTTGATGTTTTTGCAGCTCAGGCTGGTGTTTGTCCAGAGGCTGCTGGTGCTGCTGTGGCCATGTCCATGCCCTCGGGGCATGCTGAGGCTCTAATCACCTCCATGGTAATTAGCACCGGTGATACCTGATGTCCACCAGTGGCCACAGCCGGATCCAGCTCCCCACGGCCAGCACCAGCCGGAGCAACCACCTCCAGTACCAGCTTCATCCAGCAAAAAGGCTTTAAAGTCACGGAGGGAAGGAAAAGGAGAAGAAGGAAACAAACAGGAGACTCCTCGATGTCCACAGGCACAGCTGATGGCAGGTTTCTTCTTGCCCTGATACCTCCGTGGGTTTTTCCAGCCATGGAAAACCACGGGGCTGTTCCTTGGTCCCCAAGCCTTGTGACACCTGCTGGGTGTGCCGCTGTCCCCCTCCTCCTTTCTCTTTTTTCCTCTCTTTTCCCCTCCCCTGAAGCCGGAGTTATTGAAGTTTTTCCCCGCAGGTTCACGTGGAGGTGGAGCAGTGGGAGGGAGGGATAGCCAGCCCTTCCCACGGGCCTGGCGCCTGGGGATTGGGGCAGCGGGAGCGCCCGGCCGAGGGCAGGGGCTGAACTGGGAGGGGAAATAGATAAACTATTAAAACAGAAAGAAAAAAAAGAGAAATTCCAAGCACTGATCTGGCCGGTCCGGTCGGCTCGAGCAGGAGGTGAGGAGCAGGAAGCCCGCGGCTGGGGAAGCTCCAAAGGTAAATGTAGCTCTGTTCTTCTTCCCTTTCCATGCCGAAGGCACCGCAGATGAGGTCAGCAGGGTTTTACCCCCACCCCATTCCCTGTGGTTCTCCTCTGGCTCTCCTTCGCTCTCCTCCAGCTCTCCGTCCCGCTTGCTCCCTCGGCACACCCACCCCACAACTCCCTGGCCACCGTGCCTCCTTGCCCTCCTCGCTTTCCCCATGGCCGTGATCCAGGGAATGCTGTGCCCAGCCATCATTTACCACCCCACAACATCCACACGGCCCTCTGCCTCAAATCCGGGGTGTCCCCACCCCAAGACGTGGGAAACGGGAGCCACTGCTGCCCGTTAGCTGGTGCTCCTCCCTCCCTCCCTGGCACACAGCAGCCCCAGCACCCACTCCCTTGTGGACATCCAACACTCTCATTCCCTGGAGCAAAGGGCTCCGGAGCTTTTGCGGCCTCCCCATGCCTCCTGGCCAGGCTGCAGCTTGTTGGAGCTTCCTTATTCCGACCATCAGAAGAAATGGCTTAGGAGTGACCCATCCAGGAGCATTGTGCCAGGCAGAGACAGCCCCAGGCTACCCTCGTGAGCGTCTCCCACCCTTTCCCCATGTGAAATCCAGGTGGGCTGGCTCATCTCTATCCCTCTTCCTGCCTCTTCCTTCCCTGGCCATGGAGAAACTCAGTTAATCCTTTAGGTATAAATCACTCCCAGCTGGTCAAGCTGAACACATACTGGGCGTCTCTCGCGTACCTTGATCCCTGGTTTCACCCCATGCCTGGCACCAGGCTGCTCCAGAGGGGAGCACCCTGCCTGCATCTCTGCTCCAAGCCAGGCAGCACCACAGACCTCCCCCTTCCCATTCCACACCAACAAACACGGGGGGACCAGCCCTGCTCCCACCCAAAATCAGGGTGCATCCAGGAGTGCTGAAGCTCCAGGGCAAAGAGGAGCCTGGGAGAGGCTTTCACCCCTCCTGACTCCCAGTTAGGCCGGGTGTTTACCATGGAAACACCAGCACTGTGATGTCCCTGAGGCTCCCGCCTCAGCCCCAGCACCCGCATCTCCCGCATCAGGCGTGTGGGGACAGAGGAGCCCGACCTTGCCAGGCTCTGCTCCGCTGTCTGCTCCCAGTATCCGCCTCCTCCCTCGGGGCCATCGCAGTGACACAACTGCGTGATGCCAGCTGCAGGGGGGGCCTGTGTGCCATCCCTCTGCTCCCCGCTTGCCTGGAATGCCATGCCAGCGCTGTGCCAATCCTTGCCACAGAGTAGCAACGCGCCGAGGCTCCTTACGCGCCGGGAGCACCGCACCCGCCCAGGAGCTCTCCAGGTGGGAGGCTGCGTTTCCATAAACAAACCAGACCGCTGGTAATTAACAGGTTCAAGGGCATGTCAAGAGCTCTGCAGCCCCGGCAGGGGATTGGCAGGTGAAGGGGGTGCCACCGAGACGCCCCAAAGCTGTGGTTTCCCATAGCTGAGCTCATTTCCCCTCCTTGGTTGTGGATTTGGGCTGAAGCCACATTTTTGCAATCGTGCAACCCCCGGCTGATCCATTAATCACCTCCCACCCTAAATTCGTGGTTGGGAAAGCCAGCCTGGGAGTCAGCGCAGGGAGGGCAGGTGACACAGTGGCCACCAGGCCGTGGGTGGGACGTGGCTGTGGCTTTACTGCAGGGCAGCACCCACCACCCCCAGATGGAATCGCTGCGGGGGCTGATGGGGTGGCCGGGCCCTCCCTGTGCCAGCACTCACGGAGCCATTCCCGGTCTGTCCCAGGCCCAGCCCGCCCTGCGGCGGAGGCAGGTGGACTTTGCCCCCCCGCTCCCCGCCGGAAGACACTGCGTGAGATGCCAGCAGCGCCCGCGCCTGTCACCTGAGGGTGCCATGTCAGGTAGGTAAAATCCCAATTTTCCCTGGTTCTCAGCTGGGAAGGGTCCCTGTGCAGGCACAGCTGGGGGTCCTGCTCTGGTGTCACCCCATAGGGAGGGCGAGGGTCCTTCCCAGGCCCCCAAACCGGCTCAGCCTGTTGCTAAACAGCCACGAGCACTACTCACTGCCAGACCCCCACGGCAGAGCTTGTTTTTCCGGGATGGCTACAGCAGTCACCTGCCCAGCGGGGAGCTGGATCAGCTTTCCCATCCAAACCCCCTCCCCTCCGTGCCCCCAGACCTGTGCAGCGTGCCCCCCGAAATCCTGGTGCCGGCGGCCAATGAGACACTGGACCTGGTGCTGGGGAGCCGGGTCGAGCTGAACTGCACCGTGCGCTGGGTGGGCACCGAGCGCTGCCAGCCCATTCCCGCCTGGAGCAAGGATGGGCAGTGGCTGGGCAACGGGAGCAGCCAGGACACCGTCTGGTAAGGAGCCTGCCCTGGGGACATCCATCCGTCTGCTTTTGGGGGGATGTCACCACACAGCCCGACCCACGGCATCCCCATGTCCCATCAGGTCTGGCCAAAACTCCTCGGAGCAGCTTCTGGCCAGCATCCTGCAGCTCAACCTCACCCGCGATGCCGATTTTGGGGTGTTCGCCTGCTGGATCAGCAATGCCACAGCCACCTTCACCCTGCGGCAAGCGGGTAGGGACCAGCTGGGGACAGGAAGGGGGCATCCCACGGAGAGCCCAGGTGCATGGAGGGATTGAGGAGAGTGATAAGGGCACCACTTCTTCTCCCACATCGGGGTGCAAACCTGCACCGAACCCAGGTACGCTGCTCACCGTGCCCTCCCCTGTCCTGGCAGAGGCAGCAGGGCATGTGCCAGCAGTGCTGGCAGCCCTCCTGGTCCTGGTGCTCCTGGTGCTCCTGGCTGTGCTCTACGTTCGGTGCCGCCTGAACTTGCTCCTCTGGTACCGGGACCGCTACGGAGAGCTGGAGATCAACGGTGAGTCAGAGCTGACATCCCGCTGGGAACAGCCTCCCGCGCTCCGGAGGCTCACAGAGTCCTTCCCACATTATCCCTCCTCCATGGATCTCCCCAGACGGGAAGCTGTACGACGCCTACGTCTCCCACGCCACCGCACCCGATGACCGAAAGTTTGTCCACTTCATCGTGAAGCCGCAGCTGGAAAACCGCCACGGCTACAAGCTCTTCCTGGATGAGCGGAACATCCTGCCCAACTCAGGTAGGCACCACGCTGGGCTGGGCCGGGGGTGACAGAGGGACCTGGAGGCTTGAGACCCCTTTGCCTGCAGAGCCATCAGCCGACCTCATCATGAACGTCAGCCGGTGCCGGCGCCTCATTGTGGTGCTCTCCGTTGCGTACCTGGAGCAGGATTGGTGCAACAGCAGCTTCAGGTAGGAGCGGAGCAGCTCCCTCGGGAGAGGAGAGGGGCTGGCAGATCCCTCATCCCGCTGTCTTGCAGGGAAGGGCTCTGGAGGCTGCTGGAGCTTTCCAGGAAACCCATCTTCATCATCTTTGAGAGCCAGTACCGGGAGATCACTCACCCCGCCATCACCCTGCTGAAGCAGCACCAGAGCGCCGTGACCCTGCTGGTGTGGAGAGCCAGCTCCATGGTGAGCGCCGAGCAGGATCCTGATCCCCCCAGCGCCCCCTTTCCCTCCCCAGCACCCCACAGTGCCAGCCTCCCTCCTGCCCTTTGGGGCTGCCCCATGGTGAGACCTGAGCAGGACCCATCCCACCAGCACCCCCTTCCATTCCCAGCTCCCCATTTTGTGTCAGCCTCCCTCCTGCCCTCTAGGGCTGCTCCCCAGGCTCCAGCGCTAAGGAGCAGGTTGGGGCACTCACCTTTCGGAGGAAATTTAAAAACCCAACCAGAAGAGCCCTGGATCTGGGAGCTCACCCCCCAAACCTGCATGGTCAGGACCCCATGACTCTCTAGGGTCTCCCCAGTCTCAGCTCCCGAGCAGAGCTTTGGCCCAGGGCCACTCCGGCCATTTCGGGGCCAGGCTGGGAGCTGGAGCCCTGCAGAGTGTTCCAGCAGGTCAGGCCGGTTTCTCCACCGGCGCACGGGCATGGTGCCACGCCGGAGCACAGCCCTCACCTTGGCCAAGCTCCCAGCACCGGGAAGAGCAAGCTGAGCCCGTGAAACCATGCGGGGCCATGCTCCAGTGGTCCTGGCCTGGCTCATCCCCTCCTGGCCCATGCAGACCCCATCGTCAGACTTCTGGAAGGAGCTGTGCCTGGCCCTGCCACGCAAGGTGTCCTTCCTGGGGAGCGTGGGGGACCCGCAGACCCAGCTGCAGGAGGACAAGGACCCCATGCTGATCCTGCACAGCAGCTACCTGGAGAGCACGGGAGACCTGGACCCAGACGGGGACCTCGGCACAGGTCTGTGTCCCTGCTGCTTCTCCTGAGGGGACAGATGCATGCTGGAGGTCACTCCTGGGCTTTGCCTCCGGCTCCTGTGGTGGCGGGGTGGGTCCAGCCCCTTCCCCCTGCACCTAAACCCATCTCCCTGCTCCTGCCAGGCCTCCGAGGGCGCGTCTTTGGAAGCCCCCCGCCCCCCCGCCTTGGTGGCCACAGCGCTCCCAGGGCTCCGGCATCCAGCGGGATGGAGGATGCACAGCTGCGGGACGGGCAGCGCTCCGAGCTCGACATCTCGGATCTGGGATCGCGCAACTACGGCGCCCGCACGGACTTCTACTGCCTGGTGACAGAGGATGACATCTGAGCAGGGCCACGGGCCAGCGATGTGGCATCCCCCATCGCCATGGGGACACACAGACCAGGTCATGGCCGAGGAGCCTGGGAGTTACGATGGGATCAGAGCCATGGCCATGCTGGGAAAGCAGGCGCTGGCTCCAAAGTGGAAAACTGGAAAACCATCACCAGGAACATCCTGCCCGTAGTGCCTCAGTGCCATCCCTTGCCGTGGGCGGCAGGGACATTCTTCCTGCGTGATGGAAAAGTGCTGGGATGGGTGATGCTCTCCAAGGAACAATGTGCCCCAGCCCCAGGGAGTGCCCAACGGGAGCGGCGGCAGCACCTTTGTCCCATGGAAACCCTTGTGACAATAAAAGGCTGCTGCACCCACTCGATCTGTCCATGGTGGGGACACCGGTGACACCAGCAGGGTGACACGGGGGGGTGTTCCCACTGCAGGCAGCAGGGTGGGCAGTGCTGTGCTCTGTCCTTCCCACACCAGTGTCCCTGTCACATTAACTCGGAGCCATACTGGGCACAGAGCACAGAGTGGCACCCCAGGGTGAGCTGACCCTGTGCTGGTGTCCCCATGGCACTGGTGTCCCCGGGGCACTGTCCCCCCTCCCACCTGCCATCCAAACGCAGCTGCAGGTGGGCATCACTCAAGGCCTTTATTTCAGGGGTACACAGGGCCAGGGGGGTTGTACACAGAGAGCTGCAGAGCCAAACACCCCATGACCCCGAACCGGGACCGCCCCGGTGCTGCTCACCGTGGGGGCCGCTCCAGCCTCCCCACCTGCTCCCCCCACCCTCCCACCCCTCTACCTACTCTACATCATTCCCCCCAGGGTGCCCTGTGCCCCCAAGCGCAGGGGCTCCCCCAGCCCCAAACCTGCCAGCAGCCCAAAGCCACCCCCAGCCCACCCGTGTGTCCCAGCCTGGCCACCGCTGTGACACAGAGGGCTTTGGACCCGTCTGTGCCCAGTACCGGGGACACCGGGGGCATCTCCCCACCCATGGGGCGACGCCGTTCAGCAA
The DNA here is from genome assembly GCA_013400735.1 of Pomatostomus ruficeps. NCBI lineage: Eukaryota > Metazoa > Chordata > Aves > Passeriformes > Timaliidae > Pomatostomus > Pomatostomus ruficeps. Next base: position 54,362 of record VYZT01050763.1, on the reverse strand, counting down.
ACACGACCCAGACGGCCCTGCCCGGATCCTGCTCCTGCTGCGCCAGCAGGGCCCAGCCCTGGCAGCAGCTGGTGAGGAGTGACAGCAGCGGCTCTGCCACGCTGGGACAGTCCCCACAGGGTGACAGATGGGGCGCTGAGTCCCACCCTGGGCTTCCCACAGGGAGGGCACGGGCAGCCCCATCAGACATAACCCCCCGGCCACCCTCCCTAGCAAAGGGGGAACTCAGCACTGTCACGGCATCACTTCCCAGCTCCCTGCAGCCACTGTGCCACCCCATAAACTGCAGGAAGCCACCTCAGAGCCCTCCAAGCCCCCAAGCCATGCAAAGCCCCATTCCCACCCAGCCAGGGCACAGCACAAGTGTAACCCCCAGCACATCCCACACTGGCACAGGGCACGGACACCCACCCGGCCCCGTGGCTCACGGATCTGGGATGAAACACCCCCAGAAGCCCCCTTGCCCCAGCATTGCTCTACAGGAGCCTTCCCAAATCCCTGCTACTCCTGCCTCCCTGTCAAGCTGCAGGACAAGCCAAGTTTTGCTTGAGAGTGGGGAGGGGCCCCTCGGGTGCTATGGGGCATCCCCCCATAACTGGGGTCCCACTGGGGCCCCACAGCAGAGCAAAAAGCAGCCGCTGGGCTTAAGGCTGGGCAGGAGGGAGGACAAGTGTGGCCAGGGAAGGGGACCCGGCAGAGGAGGAAGGCGCATAGGATGTGGTAGGGACTAGGCTACGGAGCGGGGTTCCGGTGGCGAGCAGCCTCCCCACGGCACAGCCGGCAGCACGGAGCATCCCAGCAGGGCATTCCAGCTCCTAGGGTGTCCTCACAGGCTGAGGAAGTCCTCCTTCCGGTAGCCCTTCTGCAAGGAGACAGCCCCATCAGGCACACGGAGCCCCTCTGCTCTGGCACTGATGGGCCACACTGTCCCCACCCCACCTGCGCAGGGACAACGCTCTGGGATGTCCCCACACCTGAGGAAAAGCAGGCGTGGAGTGGGGATCCACCATATGCTGGGAAGCGTTTGGGTGGTGTGGCTCTCCAGGATGAATCCCCTGGCTTTGATTCCTTTGGGATCCCCCCTCAGGATCTCCCCCAGGGCTCTGCTGGCTGTGGGAGGCTCTGGAATGGGTACGTACCATCTTGAAGTCCCGGTGGAGCTTGGTGTACTGCCACATGTTTCCCAGGAGGCTGGCGGCAGCTCGCGAGGACTTCTCATTGTCCGAGCTGGGAAAGGGACAGGATGCAATGAGTTTTGGGGACCACTGAGCATGGGACAGTGCCCACCACCCAAGGAGACCACCGCAGAGGGGCCCGGAGGTGTTGGGAGCTTAGTGTGGGTGGGGAGAAGCAGGAGGTGAATGGCTGGATCCCACAGTAACAGGCAGGAGCAGGGAGAGGTTCCCTGATGGGAAAAGGCAGCTGTGGTGATGGTGGGGCATCCTTAGGGGGTGACAAAGGGCTGGCAGGTGGCCATGAGGCCACTCTGAGCCAGTCTGGGGACTCCCAACACCAAGGCTTGGGAAGGGAGACCTGTGACCCTCTTTCTCTGCGCTGGAGCAGGGGAGGGAGGGGAGAGCACGACAGGAGCCCCGGTGTGAGCTGGGACACGGCAGCTCCCACCTGTCCCGTCGCTTCTTGATGAAGAAGAGCTTCCTGAGGCCATCGAAGTAGACGATGTCACGGGCAGCCATGGGGCTCTCCACCACCAGGTTGTTGAGCACCGCGATGATGTTCACAATGACATCGGCGGGCGGAGCCTTGTCCCCGACGCTCCCCGGTAGCTTCTCGATCAGGTGGCTGACCACCTTGGTGGCTGTGGGCAAAGGGCACGTCAGGGCTGGTGGCCAGAGCCAGGGGCCAGTGGATAGAGCAGCCTGCACGCTCAGCAGCAAGTGGGGATGCAGAAGGCAGGATGGGGCTGGGATGTGGCTGGAGGTAACGGGAGGCCAGACTGAGGAAAAGGTTGGGAAGCAGCCTCCCAGCACTCACACATCTCGTCCTTGTTGCGGGCGTGGCGGGACAGGTTGCGGATGAGGCCGGTGAGGGAGCGCAGCTGGTGGTGGTCGGCAGTGCGGACGCGGTCCAGCACGGGGTTAAGGATGCGCTCCTGCTCCAGCGCCAGCCGGCTCAGCACGCCCGCCCACTGCAAGGCAAACACCCCCTTGGAGACTCCACCGGCTCCCTGCTCCTCCCCACAATCACGGGGAGCAGGCCAGGGTGAACCCTGCCCAGGTGCCCCCTTCCCAGCATGGCTGAGATGGGCAGGCGGTGGGGACCACCCGGCTGTCCCCGGGCCTCACCCTGCGGTCCCCGGCCGTGATGTTCTGCAGGGCACCCGAGGCCGCCTCTGTCGTGTGCTTGTTGAGCTCGCAGCGCTGCAGCAGCCGGTTGTAGATGCCCACGATCTGCGGGTTCCAGAGCCACTCCATGCCCTTGGGGTCCTTGGAGACCTCCGTGAAGGTGACGATGTCTGCGTTCAGGTAGTGCTGAGGGACAGGGGCACTGTCAGACTCCGGGGGCGTCCCCTCCGCTGTGTCCCTCACTGCCAGTGTCCCCTTTTCCCTGCCTGCCTGGCCTGAACTGCTGGGCAGGCAGCTGGCAGGTCGCCCTGGCTGCATCATGCCCCATGGCATGGAAAAGCGGGGGTTCAGCACCCTGATTCACCCCAAACACCTGATTCACCCTCCACTGAGCTCACCCGAGCGTCCCACCCACCAGCTGAGGCCGGCGTCCACCTCCGCCCTGGCATCAGCTCCGCTGCCAGCGCTTCCCAGCGCCAGCCCCACCCCAGTAACACGGCCACGACGTGCCCCCGCTGACCTCCCGGGCTTTCTTGCTCTGGGGGCTGAAGCAGCCCACCAGCTCCCCTGTCACCGTGCCGCCGGCGTTCCTCCGGTGGCCCTCAAGGCGCTGGAGCGAGGACGGGGGCATCTCGTCGTACAGGCGGTAGGAGAGGTTGCGCAGGACGCAGACAGCGTTCTCCACACTCTGTGGGGGACAGAGGACACAAGGGTGTCATCCCTGGGCCACCTGCAGGGTGTGTCCAGCTGGCACGGAGGCTCCATAGCAGAGTCATGACACCAGCTGTGCCCAGTGAGCACGGATGGAGCCGGGCTGGTTCTCCCAGCATCACATCAGGATGTGCTTTTGCACAACAGGACAGGGGAGCAGCTCCTCAGCATCCCTCCAGCACCAGCGCGGGGGCTCACCTTGTCCTCTGACTTCCCCACCTCCAGGGAGCTGTTCACATAGTGGATCATGGAGTCCACCAGCCCGTGGCACTCGCGCATCTTCTGCCGGGTCTGCTGGCTGGCAGAGCTCAGGTTCCTGCACGAGAATGGGGTTCTGTCACAGAGAGAAGGGGACCCCCCACAGCCACCCCTTCCTGAGCCCAAAAAAGAGCCCTGCAGACCCTGCTCCTGTCTCTTCCTCCCTCCAAAACTTTGCTCCCAGTGGTAGGACTGGGAGGAGATACCTGAGGAAGCCTGTGGAGTTATAAAAGATCTCTGCCTCTGAAGGGTTCTGCTGGATGACACCCGAGCCCCCCAGCCCAGAGAGAGGGACCAGGACCAGGTCTGTGAGCTGCTCCAGCGTGTCCCGGGCCAGGCGATCCTTCAGGTTGTCACTGGAGGACAGATTCCATAGGATCCCTGCACAGAGGGGGACCCTCAGTAGGGGAATGGCTGGAGAGCACATCCACGCCAAGTCCCCTCCGTGGGGGGCTCATCCTGGTGACAGCGATGCAAAGGGATCATCCCCGTGGAGCACCATCCCAGCTCAACTCACATGAGGGGAGTAGAGTGCCACCCCCAGGGGAGGGAGACCCCTGCCCACCCCGCCGTTGTCCCCAACCTGTGACGTTCTTGCGGAGCTCATCGTCGGGCTCCCGCAGGGTGCGCATGAGCTCATAGATGCCGTTCTCCTCCACCAGCGCCAGCTTGTTCTCGGCGTTGTCGTAGATGAGGTTGCGCATGGCGCCGGTGGCGTGGCGCTGCACCTCCTGGTTCGGGCTGTTGAACAGCTTCACCAGCTTGGGCATGGCCTGCAGGCTGCGGGCCTGGGGGACAGCCCGGGGGGTCAGACAGGCTACACTCCCGGGGCTCCCTCCGGCCCCTGCGCCCGCCTGCGGTGTCAGAGGGGCCGGGAAACCCCTGCTCCCCCTGGGAAAACCCCTGCTCCCGCTGCCACTCCGGGGGCTCACCTGTTTCTTGGCGCTGCTGTCGCTGTAGCACTTGTGCTGCAGGTAGGCAGCGCCCAGCACCTGCAGGTTGGGGTCGCTGGCGATCAGGTACTTCACTGCCGAGGGCAGGTCAATGTCATCAAACCTGGAACCACGGCCGGGTGAGGGGGAGCCCCAGCAGAGCATCCCACAGGATCCTCCACCTCTGTGCCCCACCATGTCCCCCACCTCCGAGGAGCCCCACCAATCCATCTCCTTCCCACAGCGCTCTGCGCATGAGACTCCATTCCCAGCGGGATGCGCATCATCCTCCTGCCATGTCTCAGGATGTGTCCATGGAGGAGCCAAGGCCACAGGCAGGACACACTCAGAAATTAGTCCATGCCGTGGCCCATAACCACGATGCCAAACTGAGCCCACCATCCCACCCCTCACACCAGGTAGGAGCTGGAGGGGTTCACCCTCCCCTGGCAGGTGACCACAGTGGGGACAAGAACTAAGAGGCCCTGGAGCAGCCCCCGGCACTCACCCGCCGGCTTGGTGTCCGAGCAGCGTGCTGTGCCCGTTGTACATCTCCATGGTGCGCGGCTCCGCGAGGTGGTGGCCAGACTCGGCCAGGCTGCGCACGGAGGGGGCACGGGAGCTGTGCTCCCCCAGCCCCAGGAAGGCACCGCTGCTTCCCGCCGGCACCGTGCCGAAGGAGCCGGTGCTCAGGCGCGAGCGGTTGTTGCTCTGGAAGCGCTGGAGCGTGCGCATGGCAGGCGCACGGATGGTGCGGCTCGGTGGCCCCTCGGCACCATCCAGCCAGTCGCAGGGGGGCTTGGTGGCTGTGCCAGCGCTCATCTGCCGCTCGAAGGTGAAGGAGCGGCCGTAGCCGCCGCCGGCCTGGCTCTTGTAGAGCTGCCGGTGTCCCGGCGCGTCCAGCTGCTCTGACAGGACGCTGTAGCGGTCATCGGCGAGCGGGAGCGGCCCATCGGCCAGGCGCAGGGAGCGCAGCGACAGCGTGTCCAGGTTCTGCCGGCAGCGGAAGTTGCGCTCATGGAAGGAGCTGGGCCGCGGCGAGGCAGTAGCCGCCTGCGAGGCCGCATAGCCGGCGACATACGCGCGGCCCTTGGCCAGGCCCCCGTTGCTGATGGTGGCCATGCGCTTGTGCGGGGTGAGGTCCACAGCCGAGCGCGAGGACCAGCCGCTGCCCCGCAGCGTGCCGAAATCCTTCTTGGCCAGCAGCTGATACAGCTGCAGGGGAAAATCTGGAGGTCAGGAATCCATCCCTCCATCCCTACCAGGGGAGCCCAGAACTCTCCTCAGCACAGCTGAGGTGGGGGACAGACCGAGTACGTACCGAGGCTTTGGGGTCCACACCATTGCTCTGGGAGCGGGAGCTGAAGGAGGAGCGCAGGGTCGAGCTGTACTGACCACCTGCAGGACAGCGGCAGAGGAGTCAGCGTGAGCATGGGCAGGGCAGGAAGGGATCTGGAGATCAAAGATTGCCGCAGCTCATGCCAGGGGGACCTGCTGCGGGAACCACGGCAGTGCAAGCAGAGCTAGGGGGACAAAGGGGTGGGAGGCGGCTGCCTTCACCCGCCCGCTGGCCACGGGGAGCACAAGTGGCCTCCCCGCCCTGCCTCGTGCCCCGACGGCGAGGGCACTAATTGCCACCTTGGCAGGGACGCCGCGGCTCATCCCGGTCCCCTGCCACAGCCGGATCAGCAGCCCAGGCATCCCCCACAGCCAGTGCCGGCTCCCTGACCCTGGGAACGGGACCCTGGCAGGGCCTGGACACCCCGCTGCGCCCCATGGCACCCCATCTGCCGTGCCACCGCCCCAGGGCCGCCGGCGGGACAGGACAGGGACGCCGCCGGTGCGGGTGGTGTCAGGAGCGTGACTCACGCCCGGGGCAGCCCTCGGGGTGGCAAAGGTGGTCTGTCCCCACCATTGGGGTCTCCAGCACAGGGGTCGGGGCTGGGGGGATCCCGGCGGTGCCGGGCGGGGCAGCAGGGCGGAGGCTGCCGGCGCAGACGTTAAATGGAGGAGCTGGAGCCCGGCCAGCGCTGCCGCTCAGGGCCGGGGGGGTTGTGCCAGGGCGGGAAATTCCTCCCCACTCCCAGCCCGATGCAGGGTGTGGGACCCCCCCAGCGCAAAGCCCTCCGTGGGCAGCTGGGCGAACTGAGGCAGGACCCCGAGCGGGGTAAAACGAGCCCACGCTTGAGGCTGAGCTCCCCCTGTCCCAGCTGCAGGGGTGCTCGGGGGCACTCGGGGGGCTCGCCCAGGGTGGGGGGCACCCCCCACCCCGCAGCCAGGGTGCACCCAGAGCCCGGTGCTGGCCAAGAGCCTCCCACCGCCCATACCACCGCGTGCGCCCAGGGGGTCCCGGGGGGTCTCCCACCTCTGGTGCCGTCGGCGAGGTCCTCGGGGCGGGCGGGCGCTTGGCCCCGCAGCATCATGCGGATGCGGACCTGCTCCTGGACGCGGGCGCTGCGCAGCCGCTGGGCCTCGGCCGCCTCCCGGCCACGCTCGTCCAGCTGCCGGTCGGAGGGCAAGGCCAGCGAGCAGACGCCGGCCTCGGGCTGCAGGGCGGACAGCAGGAAGGCGTTAGTCTCCTGCATGGCGGCGAGGGGCCGCGGGCAGCCCGGCCGCCCTGCGCGCACAGGTGAGCGGCGGCAGTGGCGGCGTTCCGGCGTTCCCCAGCCGTAGGGAGGCTCCGTCCCGGCCCGTCCGTCCCGCCCCGCCGCCACGCCTCGCCAGGAAAAGGAGGGGGCCCCACCGGGGCCACTGTCACCATCGTCATCATCACCATCGTCACCGCCACAGGTGGAGGTGCCCAGGGGCCACCTCGTGGAGACGAGGGTGCGAGGGAGGCAGGTGGTCCAGGGCTCTGGGGGTCCTACCCTGGGAAAAGCCAGGATCTCCTCAGACAGCCACTGCACTAACTCCCGGGCAGCCACACCAGTGAGCGCAAAACCCCCACACTGTCCTGACAATGAGCCCAAGACCCCCAGGCAACCTCCCAGAGGAGCCCTGGACCCCCCACAAGCCTTCCCACTGATCCCAGAGACCCCTGCCATTGAAACCTGGACACCCACATTGTTCCTCCAGTGAGCCTTGGAGTCTCACATGGTCTCCTAGGAGAGCCCCAGATCCCCGGACAACATTCCCGTTGACTTTCAGAGACTTACATGGTCCTGCCACTGAATCCCAGACCCCTACAATGTCCCTCCAATGAGCTCAAGGCCCCCAGGAAACCTCCTAGGAGAGTGGTTTGGACCCCCCATATGACTGACATCTCTGTACAGCTCTGGACACCCACAGTGTCACTCCAATGAGCCCCAGACCCCCACATGGCCTCCCAGGAGCATCCCAGACCCCCAGGGAGACCCCCTCAGCCAGCCCTGACCACAAAGCCCCAAGCAGCCCCCACAAGGACCCCCAGATCCCTCAAGCCACTTTCCGGGAGCACTCTGGACTCCCCTCGGGCACAGGGGTCCAGCCTGGAAGGGGGTCTGCCTGCAGTAATTCCTGGCTGGGCCCTCCCTGCTTTGCTTTTCAAATCAGCCGGGGAATGAAAGAACAACACTAATAAAAAAGGGGCGGCTGAGCGCCGCGGGCCCGCGGTGACGAACGCGGTGACTCAGGCCCCGCTGCCACCACAGGTACTAATTAGCCTCGCCCCACCTGCCGAGCCGCCCCATCACAGCCAGACTGGGGACACCACGTCCCCCCGGCCCGCTGCGCCCGGAATCAGCTCTCGAAATCCCCCCGCTGCCAGGCCAGCCGCTGTCCCGCAGTCCCCGAGCGGCTCATTCCTGACCAGAGCTGCGGCCGTTCTCAGCCCCTGCTCGGGGACACGGTGACTCGGTGTCACCGGCCGGGTGATTTGGGGTGAGCGTGGCCACGCGGGCCTGGCTCTGTGGCCAGGCCTGGCTCAGCGCTTGGCGTCACCGCTCCGGCAGCGACAGCGGGCTGGGCCGGGCTTACAACACCCGGCGGTGACACCGTGTGCGCTTCGGTCGGGGGTGAAAAGGGCGGCTGTCCCCGAGGAATGTGCCGCCGTCAGCAGGAGCCGCGGCAGGGGCGGGGTGGCAAGAGCTGCGGGCCAGCAGTTTGGGGTGACAGTCCCCTGACGGCTCCCCCAAATCCCCCTCGGTGGCACCATCCCAATGCGCCGATGACCAACACGGGGGTAACCCAGCTCTGGGGTTTGTGGGAGCCCCCTTTCGCTCAGGGGCCACCCCGGAACCTTTTGGGGTACAGCACCCAAGAAAACCCCCGAGGCCCCCCCTCTTCTCCCACCGCGGCACCGCCCCACGGGCGCACGGAGTTTGGCAGAGCTCGGCGGGCGCTCCCAGCCCTCCGAGCCGGGATGAATCACGGGTTCCCCCCGCAGCGGGCGGGCGGGCGGAGGGGGTGGATCGCTCCCTCTGCAAGCCAATGCTTGCCCGCCATCCCCGTGCCAGGATCTTGGGGGATCGGGGCCATCCCAGGAGCCCCCCAGCCCCGGGGGACAGAGGGGTTCCGGGGACACCGCTGAGCCCACTGGCAGCCTCGCTTCCCCCAGCTCTGCTCCCTCCCAAGCCCCTGTTCCCCGAGCTTGACACTGCCCAAGCCCCCGTTCCCTCAGCATGACACTGCCCTGCAGCTGACAAATGGAAATTTGGGGGCGCCGAGGGATTCAAGGAATATTTGGAGCTGGAATGGGCAGCGCTCGCCTCGTCAAGCAGCTCGTTAATTGGGGAAGGGTCGGATAGGAGGGGGATACCCCAGGGGGCTTAAAAAAGCAAATCAGCACAAAGAAAACATGGTGAGCAAAACTGAGGGATTCCCGAGGGGATCCGACCGCAGCTGGAGTGACACAGAGTTAAACAAACCCAATCTGGGAATCCCTAAAGCGGTCACTGACCCCCCACCTCCCCGAGCCTGGAGGCACCTCTGTCACTCCCTCGTGGGATGACAAAGCCACATTCCCGGGGAGCCCCGGCAGCTGGGATCGCCGCGTCCTCTCCCACCCCCCGAGCAGCACCGAGTGTCCATCCCCACGCCCGGGTCCCCGGGGCTGGCCGTGCCCGCCGGGGCCAGCGGCGTTGGGGCAGGGAGTGGCCGGCGCGGCTCCACGCAGCCCGGACACCGCGCGCACGTGCCAGGAGCCACGCTGGGGACACCGAGGCACAGCGAGGGAGGGAGAGGAGAGCCTCCTGGCCACAGCTGGCCGGAGTTGGGCAGCCACGAGACCCACGCGTTGGAGCCCCAGACCCCCGGCACCACGCTGGCCAGCGCAGGGGGACAGGGCGGGTGGCAGGGCGGGTGACACCCGGGGACCCGCGGTGGGGACAGTCGCGCGGATGGCCGCGGGAGTGGCCGGCACGTACCTGGGTGGGTGGCCCCGGGGGGCCGTGGTCCTGCAGCATCCTCGGGCGGGCAGGTGCACCCCTGGGTGCTGCGGGGCGCGGGTGGGCGCCGGCGTCTGAGGCGGGCGTGGGGTGCGCGGGCCCGCCCCGCACCTCGCCCAACCAGTCTCCTCGCCGGGGTTTTGCATGGAACCCGCTCGCCTCCCCGTCAAGGCTGGGATTTTGGGGCTCACCGGGGGCTCCTCAAAATCATCAGCACGGCCAGGGGTCCGGGGGCCTCGGTCCCCACAGCGGAGCCACGTCTCGACCCCTTTCATAATGCTGCAGAATCCCCAGGGATCCCCACCACCACCATGGCCATAATCCAACGTGTCCTGCCCATCCCATCTCCCTGAACACCCAGCTCGGGGCACCCCTGGGCGCGACAGGGACGGTTTGGGGGTGCCAGAAGGAGAAGATGGAGGGGAGGCAGAGCTTGGGGGGCACAGGCATTTTTTGGGATGCAGGGGGCTCCCCCCTGGTTCACAGGGAGTGTGTTTGTGTGCGTGGGATGCAGCAGGAGCCCTTTGAAGCCAGATAAGCTGAGAGGGAGTGTTTGAAACGGGCCAAACCAGTTTGGGGGGGGTCACCACTTACCTCTCACCACCACTAACCCAGGCCCCCCACCACACCCCACACTCGCCGGGGGATGCCAGGAGGGCCTCCCCCGCAAAGCCCAGCACAGGGCAGGAGGTGCCAGGACCCTCCACAGGGCCACTGCTGTCACGTGTGGCCCGTTCTCAGCCCGGGTGCGTCAGGAGGTTCCTGTGCTCCCCCCAGACTCCACGACCCCCCCTCAGGCCCGTGGCTGGGGCAGCCCCTCAGCGAGGGAACTCCATGTTAGAGTTCGCCTCCACCGCCCCGGACAAGCCCCGACGCTTTCGCAGTGTCCCCGCGGGGCAGGGAGAGCCAGGGCTGATCCTCCAGGAGTGGGGACCTGCCCGTGCCCCGCTGTCACCTGGGGCTCCAACACCTGGCCCGGGAGTGGCTCCCTGTGGCTCCAGCAATCCCCATGATCCCTGTGTCATCCCGTGGCCACAGCTCAGCCACCACTGGAGAAACAAACCCTCTGGCGCTGTGCTGCTGGCCCTGTCCCAAGCAGACGCCGTCAGCTGGCCCCAAACTGTCCCCAGCACCAGTGGGGATGGCACTCCTGGCACCAGTCCCTCCCAGCTCTGGATTTGGCTGGGCCCGGTGCCCGCTCTGATGGTGGTGACTTTTGGAGCTCTCCCGGCTGGGAAGCTGCTGGAAAAGCTGTGCCTAAGGCCAGGCTGGTTTTGGGATGGGACTGGTGGCCCGGGGGCCATGGGGCCACCCGCTCGGCCCAGCCACAGCCCAGCTCCCGGCACAGCGGGCACAGCCCGCACCCACAACAAAGCGCTCCTAAAGTGTTGCAAAAAAACTGGGAGCAGGGCAAGGAGAGGGGAGAAACAACTCCTGCCTGCCAGGACGGTCCCTTCCCAACAGCACCCTAGGGCCACAGGTACCAAATTTGGGACAAAAAGCCCCCAGCTGTGGCTGTTTGCTGATGGCACTCAGGTGGCTGAGCCCCCTTTGTCCATCCTCACCTCAAACTCGGGATGCTTGGAGTGAGCCTGAGGGATGAAACACTTGGGGGGGGAAACTCCAAGGCTGTTTCAGGGGGGATCCCAGGGGATTTGGGGGACAGAGGGATCTGGTTGTGGATCAGGAGCCTCTGGCAGGTGGGACAAAACAGAACCCTCAAGACACCGCCACAGAGAGGGGTGAAGGGAAGCACCAGCACAGAGCCGGGACAGGGGTGGGCAGGGACAAGTGGGCCAGGACATGCAGGAGCACAGGGAACCAGGGCAGCCCCCCATGGAGCTGGGTGGAGCTCAGGTGTGGGGCGGAGGCTCAGCAAGCCCGGGCGTGTGGCCGGGCATCAAACAGGGTGCTGCCTCCGTCTCCTTGTCCTCTTCCCTGCATGGAAACAGCACGGAACGCTGCTGCCGGCTCCCACCACAGACAGGGAACCCTCAGGGACCAACCTGGCTCCCGTACCCTGCATCCCCACCCGGGTGTAGTGGGGGTGACAGAGCAGAGGGAAATCCCAGCCAAGACATTGATTTTAATTTTTTAAGAATTAAAAAAAAAAAAAAAAAAATCCAGACAAAAACTTCCTGAAAACAGCTTCCTACCTCATAATTTCACAGAAATTAGCTTGGAAACGTCATCTGCCCGTACCTGCTCCAGGCTCTGCCCTGTCCCCCCCCCCAGCCCAGCCCTCCCCGGCACGGGCAGTGCCAGCCTCGGGGCTCTGCCCCCCACCCACAGCGTGTCCCGAGTGCAGGGCACAGCCAGATCCCCCTTCCCTCCATGGGTCGTGGAAGGGGAGCAGGAGGGTTTAGGCAGCCCCAGTGGGTTTGTAGCCCCCCGCAAAGCTCAGCTCCCCAGCCTGACATGGGGACAAGGTACTGGGTATTTTAGTTGGGGGGGCAACGCAGGAAAGAGGCTGCAAAGGGATCCTGGATGCCACTGTTCCACCTCCAGCATCCCCAGCCTGGCACAGCCCCCGGGACCCACCGGCACTAAGGAGTTAATGAATTCATTGCTGACTAAGAAATTAGACCCTTAAGAAAAAAATCCACCATCACCACCACCCGCCTTGGCCCTCCCTGCTCCCCGTCCCCCAGGAAAACCGCGGCAGACGTTGGGTGTCCCCCGTGCCGGCACCAGGGCGCGGCGGCCATGGTGGTTGGGGACAGGAGGGTGCCAGCGGGGGGTCGGTGGCTACGGGCCAGGCTCGGGCACTATTCCTTGGAGGGCTTCTTGCTGCGGGCGTTCCACATGCCGCGCTTGGAGTGGTAGTAGTGGTAAAAGTTCCTGAGGCGCAAGCGCTCCACCTCCAGCCCGCTCTGGAGCACCCTGCGGACGGAGGGAGGGAGCTCAGGAGATGGATGGAGGAAGCAATGGGCTCAGGAGATGGATGGAGAGGGCTCAGGGGATGGAAGGATGAAAGGATGGAGGGATAGGGCTCAGGGGATGGATGGACAGAGGAAGAGAGCTCAGGGATGGATGGACAGAGGGATATGACCCTCCCAAAGGGAAGTTTTCCCCTTCACCACCCCATCACCCAGCCAGCTTGATGGATGTGCCCAAATCCACATGGCTGACCCTGCTCCTGGGGGCCCCCCCAGGCTCACCTGTCCAGGAGCTCCCAATCCTCCCCGCCCCAGCGGTCCCGGAACTCCTCCGTGTTCATCCCTCCCACGCGGTCAAAGTCCGACTTATAGATGCCGAAGAGGCCGAAGCCGTTCACCTCCCAGTAGCCTGGATGGGTGGCAGCAATGAGGGGAGGGGTGGAGGCCACCCACAAATGCCCACATCACCCTCTCTGCGCTCTCCCACCACCTGGCAGCCGCAGGAATTCCCCATCAACCCCTCTTCCCACCACGGGTCCGTCCCCACCTGTGCCACCTCCTGCAGAGGAGCACCAGGTGATGATTTTGGGGTGTTCCCAGCTGGAAAGGGGTCCCTGCTCACCATTGGGCTCCCGGGGGGAGCTGCCACAGCTCAGCCTCATGACGATGGGAGCGTAGGCCAGCTTCCCCTCCACGCAGTGCTTCCGGATGCTGTCCAGGATGTTGGCAGGGAAATGGATGTGCAGGTCGCACAGGAACACGATGCTGTGCTCGTCCTGGGAGGGGACACACATGGGCAGGGGGGATCAGAGAGGAACAGCCCTGGGAGAGGAGCCACAGCCAGAGCCGGTCCCTGTCCACACTCACCTCCACCATATCCACGCCAGCCTGGAGCCCAGCTGAGCGTTCGAAATTCCCCGTGCGCCGCAGGTACTGGAATCTGGGGAGAGAGGACAGGGCAGGTAGTGCTGGGGACAGATCATGACACAACCAGAAGGGTGACAGGAACCACCGGCGTGGGGAAAGAACCTTTGCAGGAAGGCCCAGGTGCTCAAGCTGAGGGTCCCCCCATGGAGTCACAAATTTCTGCACCCCCAAAATCCACATGGAAAAGCAGTTTAAATCCCCAGAAATTAGGAGAGGAGAAGGGGCAGTGAGGCAGGGACTGTGCAGGTGGGGAAGGTGCAGCAGGTTGTGTGAGCAGCTGTCCCACCCCGGGGAGCCCCCCAGACCACCAAGGCCGCAGGCTGGGAGTTACCGGGGCAGGTGGGCGTCCTGCAGGGCTTTCTCCACATCCATGTCCTCGCTGTCAAAGTCCACCAGGATGACGTTGAAGTTGGCGTCCCTTGTGGCCCCGTAGAGGCCGGCCATGTCCGAGATGAACTGCTGCACCCAGCGGGCCTGGTTCTTCACTGCCGGGGACACGTCCCTCAGGCTCACGGGGGTGACCCAGAGCACGCCCTCCCAGCCAAACCAACCCCTTCGGGGGAGAGGTGACACCCTCACCCCGCTGGGGCAGCCCCTGGAGCCAAAGCAGGGAGGATGCTGAGGGAGCAGTGCAGACCCCGGAGAGCCGTGTCCTGCTGTCACCTACCCGGCACCACGAAGTGCACCATGACGTCCTGCCTCCAGCTGAGCTGCAGGGGCCGGCACAGGACGGATTTTCCATAGAGGATGCTCCAGGCACTGGGCTGGGGCTCAGTGGCCCCCAGGGCCAGCCCGTCGGGGTTGGCCTCCGCGCTGTCATCCTGCTTGCCCTGGTGCAGGAGGACGTAGACGTACTCGGAGAGCCGCACTGTGCGCTGGCCCCGCTCCGCCAGCTCCAGCTCCAGCAGGTACCGGTTCCCCCGCGCCGTGTCCCGCCGCTTCTCCACGTTGATGATCCTCAGGAGGGTGTAGATCCTACAGGGAAAAGAGGAGCCTTGAAATCACCGTCACCGTGAACTCCGCTTCCCACCATCCAGGACCCACCCCCTGAATTCCCACCAGCGTCCCGTTCCCTCCGTACCCTCCGTTCTTCTCGTTGAGCCTCTCCATGTACTGGGCCACCACGTCCACCACCTCGCTCTCGCCCAGCTGCAGGTTTCCCGACACGTTGCAGCGCAGGTCATTCCAGTCAGAGCGCAGCAGCTCGAAGTCCACGGAGCTGACGCTGAACGTCCGCTGCCAGTTGATGGAGTCCTCCAGCCAGCCCTGCTGCAGCTCCCCCGCCTCGTAGGAATAGTCCGACATCTCCTCCTCCTCCTCCTCCTCCTCCTCCTGGCCCTTCCCCTCCTCCTGCTGCGACACCGTTGTTTCTGACACCTTCAGAAAGGACGTCACCCGCGTCCCCTCGGAGCGGGTGGCCTCAGATGAGTTGTAGTCGGCGGTGGCCGCCATCCTGCCCGGAGCAGGGGTCGTGTCCTCACGGCTGAAGAGTCCCTCAGTCCCCAGGGCGAGGAGGCCGGGCAGCAGCTGCTGCTTGGGCAGCCGGTCCCACCTCCTGCCGCTCTTCCGCCTGGCAGGGTCCCTCTCCTTGGAGATGCTGCTCAGGAGCCAGGGGCTCCGGCGGCCAGGGATGGCCCGGAGCTTGCTGGGGGCAATGGGATGCTTCTGCGGGGTCCTGGAGTGGAGGTGGACTCTCTTTACAGGCTTTGGGTACAGGAAGATGCCGGGGAAGGCCGGCTCCTGGGCCGGGGTTTTGCGCTTCCTGGGCTGCAGCCGGGTGACGTAGACCTTCTCCTGGGTTTTCCGGGGCTTCTTGTCCTCACTGGCAGCTGCCGGCCTGCTGGGACCCGGCGTTTTGGCTTTGCCACCAAAGATGGGCAGGGAGAGGTGGGGCTGGAGGCCCGGGGCCGTGCCGTGCTTTGGAGACGCCGGCAGCCCCAGCTCATCCTCCTCACCCTCATCCTGGGGCAGCCAATGGAGCGCCCGGCCTGGGCCCCGCTCTGGCGCGGGATCCTCCTGGAGGGTGGCCGGTGGGCTGGATGTGCTCCACGTCCCCAGCTGCCCAGGGGTGCCCACCTCGGCCTGCGCCCGGCCCCGCTTCCGACGGAAGCTGTAATAGTCCAGTTCATCTCCGTAATCCCCGGTGACGGGCGGGGGATCCTTCCCTTTGGCTCTGGGTGCCGGCCCAAAGCTCTGCTCCTTGGCCTCGGCAGGGGCGTCTGTGGGCTCAGGGCTGTCCACTCCTTCCTCTTCCTCCTCCTCATCCTCCAGGAAATCTAGGGAGCAAAGGCAGAGATTAATACCCTGAAGCCAAGACAGGGCGGCAGAGCCTGATCCCAGCAGGAGAGGAACCTGTGAGTGGCTGAGGTGAGGGAGCAGAGCTGGGGCACCAGGGAATGCCCACCCAGGGATATCCACCAGGGCTGGCAGCTCCAGTTGCTGCCACTTATCCCCACCTCAAATCTCGGCACCAATCCCACTTCATCCAGGAGCAAACCCAACCAGCCAGGGCTTTGCCAAGCTGCAAACCGACCAAGGCAGGCTCTGAACAGCCTCTGGTTCCCCAGGAGCACTCCCAGGCTCCATGGACATCCCCAGAATCCACACTGGGTCCAGTTGCTGCTGCCCACTGCTGAGGCCAACCCAGGAGATGTGGGAGAGAGAGCAAATCCCAATCCAGTGTCCTGCTTCCCACATCCCACACCGCTCTGAGGTCACGCCAAGCAGGATGCTTGGAGGGGTGCTCTGAGGGATGCTGCTCTGCACAGCCACGCCCTCCTGGAGCCTCTGGCACCGCTGGAGTCATCCTGATGAGCCACAGCTCTGAGGGGACGAGCTGCCAGCGAGGATGCCGGGAGCTCGGCCCCGTGCCCAGCAATCCCGGTGACTCACTGTCGGGGCCAAGGAAGAGAAACGCTCGCTGCCGCGGATCCTCCTCCTCCTCATCCATCTTCATGTACTTGTAGAACCCAAACCTGGGGATGGAGAGGGAAGGTGAGGGCTCGGAAGAAGGGAGGTGCAAGGGGATGTGTGCGGGGAGGAGCACCCAGCTGCCAACGGAGCTGGGGTTCCCAAATCCAGGAAATGGGGAAAGAGCCAGCCTGGGGTGGCCCTTCCATGGGGGACAGGGACATGTGGCTGAGGACGCATCATCTCAGTGCTGCTGACATCAGCCCCCTCCGTGTGGCACCCCAAAATCCCGGCCCCCAGTACCTACTTTTCCAGGTAGAGGGGGGACTCCCTGTAGAAGCACTTGTTCTCCGTCTCCATGTGAGTGAGGCGCGTGAAGTCGTTGGGATACACAAACGAGAGGTAGACCTGGGGGTGATGGTGCTGTGTCACCCCGAGGAGCTGGGGACCCCCAGCACCTCAAACACCCCACAGGGATTTAACCCCAACCCTCTCAGGCCAAGCCAGGGAAGCTCAGCCCGACCCTCCAGCAAGGGATGCTTCCTCCTGGATTTTACCCGGATGGGAGCGTCCCTGTCCTGGGCTCCATCGTGTCCCCACAGGAGCACGGCCCTGTCCCCAGAGAGACACTTACGAACTGCAGGCCCTGGTAGCGGGCGATGGGGAAATCCTTCACCACGTAGGTGGGGCTGTAGGCACAGGGCACCAGCACGTTCTCCACGCGGGACGCCTCAATGGCAGGGGCTGCGGAGAAGCAGACGCAACTCATTCCCGATCCCAAAGCATCCCAACATGTCCCCACAGACCCCAGCAGAGACACCTCCAGCCAAGAGATGGGCAGAGGGTAGCAGGGATGACAGAAATGCCCACAGCAGCCTTTTTCCTCCCCCCAGATCCCATCAGGGATCGGCACAGATCTGTTCCCAGGCACTCACTGAGGAAGAAGGTGTCCCTGGGATCGGCCTTGAGCATGTCAGCCCCATGCTCATCCTGCTGGGCCTCCCAGAGGTGGCTCCCGCTGTGGCTGGCCAAGGTCTGCGGGATGTGCTCCACGTGGTTCATCTTCAGGGACGACTCATCTGCGGGACAGGGACAGGGCTGACCCCACGGACACACCGGGAGCATCCTTCAAGGGGGCCCTTCCCAAACCCTCCAAGAGGGCTGGGAGCACTGTGGATTCCTCCTGCACCCAGGGAAGCCGATGATGCCCTCCTAGCCATCTCGCAGACCCCGTGACTAATCAGCCTAATGATTATTGCATCGCCTAACGAGGACGAGGGCACGGCTGATCCCAGCCAGGCCGTCCCGGTCCGATTACCGCAGCCTCAAAAACGAGGGAAGGCTCAGGGCTTTAACACCCAAGGACACAGGGATGACACCTTGGATGTCCTTCCTGCAGCTAACTGCAACACGAGCTGGTTCGCCTCCTACCCAGGGATGAGGGTGGCATGTCACCCTTGGTCACCAAGCAGCCCCCAGGCTCCCACGGGAGGTCACCCTGCTGCGGTCACCTCGGCCGTGCTCCAAGCTGCCTCCCACGGGTGCTCCCTTGCCAGGAAGCTCCTGCCTGCTGCAGAGCCACAGGGAAGCAGGATCCCCGTTCCTGAGTCCCAAATTCTTCTGCTTGTGGCAGGGAAAGGCTTCCCAAATCTGTGCCTGCAGCTGGCTGGGGTTGGGAAAAGTCCAGAGGGAGGGAGGGAGGATGGAAAGAAGGAAGGAAGAAGCTCTGCCCACCAGGGATGGGCTCGCCAGGGGTGACATGGCTTTGCCCTGGGGTGCTGCTCGGTCTGAGGGAGCCGGGAAGCAGGAAGGAGAAGCGGGAAGAGCTGGTGCTGAGGGACAAGGATTTATCTGCATGTCATTCATCTCACGGGCACCTGCATCAGCACCACTGGCACCTCTCATCCCTCTTCTCCCCACGGATCCTGCCTGCTGCCTGCCCCCTCCTCCTTATCGACACCTTCCAGAGCAGGAATGATGACCGCTCCCGCTCCGTGCGGAGCGCCGGGGCAGGACCCATCTATCAAGCCCTTTCCGGCTGCCAGGGCGGGGGCAGGAAGCAGAAGATCTATAGATTTAATTAAACCTTGCGCCATCCATCCCCGCTTCCACGACAGCTCCTCATAACTCAGGGCCAGGCCCTCGAGCCAGCGGGGTCTTGGCAGCCAGGACGCGGCCGGAGCGCCGGCAGAGCTGCGCTTCCATGGTGCGTTGCCTCCGCAATCCCATTTTTAGCAGCATCTCAGCTTGCTCCCAGCATCAATCCTACTCACTGCAGCCCTTGCATCCCTCCTTACACCAGGCAGAAGCCCAGTAGATTCAGAGGCTGAGATCTCCCCCCGGGATTCAGTTTCCCAGGTTCTGCTTTCCTCCCCATCTCTCCCAGCACGTGCAGCCCCTGGAGAGCCCGGTGGCCCTTACCTGTGTACAGGGAGATGTAGGAGGAGTCGATCACCTCAAACTTCAGGCTGGGGAGGAAAACTCGCCACTGGGATTAAAATAAAAGGAGATGGGGAATGAGCGTGAGGGTGGCAGAGGGTCAGGATGCAGCTGCCCAACCCCAGCACACCAGGATGGGTCCTCCCTGTCCACAGCTCCCAGGAGCTTCCCTGCAGAAGAGGGGAAAGGGAAAGGGCTGATCCTGCCCCATTTCCTGCAGGGTTTGGGATTAGCAGGGATCCCTGCAGGGTCAGAGAGGGAAAGGCTCCTGTGGGTAGGGTACAGGCTCATGCTGCTTCCCCCTGGGACTGTCACAAGTCTGTGACCAAAGGACTCCTTTCCTCACTCCAGTGCTCTCTAAAGAAGAGCTTGCCTTGATTTAAGAGGGTCTCTCCAGAGCTGCCTGCCCTGATTTAACTCCAGCATTTTAAAAGCCAGTCTGGAGCCTTTGTCGGGACAAGCCCTTCAATGCCGCGGGGCGAGACACATCAGGGTCCTGCTTTTGTTGTGGATGTTGTTGTCTCTCTCTTGCACAGCTGAGAGGTTTTTCTGCACTGGCTGAAAGGCTTCGCTAGCTCCCTCCCTCCAGCAAAAACATCCCATCTCAGAAACATCTCCCCCATCTATTTGTTTTCCCCACTATTTGTTTTTGCCAGAAGAAATGCCGATCTTATCATCGGGATGGAGGGGACGGGGAGGAGGGAGGCAGCCAGCGAGGAAGGGGTGTTGCCGGCCTCCCTGATGCTTTGCTGGCACCACTTTGACTCCGGTGATTAATGAGTTCTTGGGAGAAAGGAAACCTTTGCTAACGAGCCAACATCTTCCCCTCAGCCAGCCTGAGCCCCTGACACACGCTCCAGGCTTTGCCAGGGCTGCGCTGCCAAGGCAGGCAAGTTCAGATTTGAAGCTCCTGGTAATTCCCAAGGGGGGAAAAGAAAACAGGGAATCGCTCCATCACCTCGGCCACCTCTCTCCCACAGCTGGGATGCAGCCAGCAAGGTGGGACCTGCCAGCTCTGGGCTCTCCTTGCCCATGGGAGGAGGATGGCAGGGTCTTCAGCTGCCCAAAGACCACCAGCAGGAAAGGAGAACAGCATTCCTTGTGTCCCAGTGCTGGAATAGCCAGGGAAACAGCGACACTGACTTGATCCCTTTGGGAGCCTTGGGAGGGGGAAAGCGTGGCTTTGCTCCAGGATAAAGCACTTTAACGCACATGGGGAAAAGCCCTGGCACTGGCTCTCCAGTCCTGGAAGGAGCCTGGCACAGGGAGGGGGGCATTTACTCACCCCAACTTCCACGTGGTCCGAGCCCCGGTCGTCCTGCTTGTGGAGCAGCTCGAAGTAGTAACGTCGGGAGGACATGAGGCTGCAGGGGAGGGGACACAGCAGTCAGAGCCCAGGACCAGCCCGGGAAAGCCTCCCTGCCCTGCCCATGGGTGGGTAAACCTTCCTGGGGTATGGGGAGCCAAGGTGGGTGTCTGCTCCCCATCCCACTGCTGAGGGGTTTTGTGGGATCAGCGGAACATCAGGACATCCCCATCCCCACCTCAAACCATGGATGTGGGGTCCAGCCCAACCCCATGTGCCTTTTGGGAAGGCAGCATGGCCCAGGGAGGTCAGAGCCAGCAACTCCATGTCCCTGACTCCATCCCCGCGGGACGAGCAAGGACACACTCACCGCAGGGGCTTGGAGACCTGGGAGCTGAATTTGGTGAACTCTCCTGGCGCCGTCCACTCTGTGCCCAGCTGGGAAGGAAGGAAGGAGGAGCATGAGAGCAGCACGACACCACAGCGAAGCCCACCAGCTTCCCGTTACAGGAATTAACCCCAAGAAAATCCAGGAATAAATATTAAATCTCCTGGTCTTTGGCAGCTCCAACCAAGAATGGACCAAGAGGCTCCTTTGGAAGCCAAGCCAGGCCTGGTCAGGGGCAGGGATGGGAGCAGGCTGAAACAGCCCAGCATTCCCCACGGAGCAGAGAGGCAGCACAGCCACATATCCACACATGGATCCCACATAGATCCTTCCCCCTGGAGCAGGGAAAGGTGGAGGAGCGATGACATACCTTGCCCACGAATGCGGCCAGCCGGGAATTGGAGGGACTGTCGTCAGAGCTGAGCCAGAACTCCGAGTTGTCATCCGATGCCACGGAAAACTGGAAATCCCCTGCGGAGAGCCAAGGAGAGGGTCACCATGGAGGGACACAGGGACCCTGGTGGCATGGGCGCAGTCCCGGTGCCTCGTGGTGAGATGAGGAAACAGGGATGGGGCCACCCCAGACCCCAGGTCATGGCTCTGTCCTGGATGGGATCAGGGCTCTGCCTCCCTTCAAAGCCACAGGGGAAAAGTTCTTGGCTCTGGAAGGACCCTCTTGCCCAAGAGCCAGGATTTGGGGAGCATCTCCAAGAGCCTTTCTGTCTTCCTGCAGCCAGAGAGGGGAAGGACACAGCGTCTCCACATTGTGGGAAAAGGCCATGCTCCGTCACTCACCATCCTTGAAGGGATGGATGTAGCCAAAAATCCTCAGCCCGTAGTTCTTCCACTTGGGGGACACCGCCAGCTTCTTCACTGTGGTGCGGGTCTGCCGAGGAGACGGGCATGGATCACCTCCGTGTTATCCTCCCACACCCCCGGCACAGAGGGAACATGGGGGCCCCATCACCACCCACCTCTCCACCATGTGGGAATCACCTCCCCAAGCCAAACCCTGCCAGCCAAGGTCTTGAGGACCAGTGGAGACCCAGGAAGGGGTGGGTGGACCCTCCCTCTGACCCCTGAGCATCCATCCCAGGACTCACGTGGGGAAAGAGCGGGAAGTGGAGGTTCTTCCTCAGGTGCCTCACGGCCCCGCCACACCAGTCCTCGAAGACGTGCAGGTTCGCCTTCCCTTTGTACTGTGGGAGAGGAGAGGGAGCTGAGTGGGTCTCCTCCTCCTCCATCCCTCCCTCCAGGCTGCTTCCTGCCCACCCACCTGCTCATTCCAGGGCAAAGCCTGCTTGGTCAGGTTGAGTTTGGGGTGGCTGCTGGCTCGGTTGGAACGCTGGCCTCTGGAAAACCAGCCGTCCACGTCCTGCCCGTCGTTCTGTCAAGGAACAGAGGGAGACATGGGATGGGTGATCAGGGCCAGCACATCCTATGCTTGTGGGATGTCTCCCTGCACCTGTGGGCCCTGGCACAGGCTGCCCAGAAAATCTGTGGCTGCCCCATCCCTGGAAAAGTTCAAAGGCAGGTTGGAGCAACCTGGGCTAGTGGAAGGTGTCCCTGCCCATGCCAGGGGGTGGAACTGGATGGGCTTTTAAGGTCCCTTCCAACCCAAACCATTCCAGGATTACATGATCTAAACACCTCGTTCTGAGCGTTGCCAAACCAAGGCGAAAGATTTCACGGCTCACGGCAAAGGAAAGCAGGAGGAGGCACAAAAATATTGGCAAGGTGTTGCAGGCAGCAGTTTCAAAATGTTCCAGCTGAACTTGTTTCCCTTCCTCTGCCAAAACTCCGAAACACTGAGTTTTCTGTTCATCCAAAATGTTTGGCCAGTCTTGGGGGCTGCTGGAATTTTGGGCTCCAAAAGCACAGAGGTGATCTCTATGTCCTGTGCAGAGGAAGAGGGATGTCTCTCCACTCCTCCTCTTCCTTTAAAGGGGATTAGGTTAATCCCATTGCTTGTATCTCATAATTTAGAGGGATTAAGTGAGGATTCACCTGCCTCCAGCTCGCTGAGGGGTGACAAGAAAGAGCCAGGAGCCCCTCCAGAGTGTTCCCCTCTTCCTCAGAGCATCATCCCCCTCTTCCTCAACTCCCCTGGG
This sequence comes from Pomatostomus ruficeps, assembly GCA_013400735.1. Classification (NCBI taxonomy): domain Eukaryota; kingdom Metazoa; phylum Chordata; class Aves; order Passeriformes; family Timaliidae; genus Pomatostomus; species Pomatostomus ruficeps. The sequence goes on along the minus strand of VYZT01050763.1, from coordinate 31,835 downwards.
GCAGACACAGCACTGTCACCACCGCACAGCCCATTTGGATGCACAGTGCCAGGGAAATAATTAGCAAACTGCCTAAAGAAACTCATTAGAGCCCCAGAGGAGGGAGCGGTGCCCTTGGAAGACCTCACGAGGGAGGGTTCTGTGCCATGCTCACTGGAAGGATTCTCCCTCCTCCCAAGAAAAGCCGGGATGGGATTCCTGCTGTGCCCTCTGTCCTCAGCCAGCACCAGACTGTGCCTCCTCTTGGCACCTGAGATTCCTCCTTTGTCCATCTGTCCCTTATTTCTGAGGAGTGACGCACTGCTGGGAAGGAGCAGGGAATACCCCGTGGCTTCCCTCTCCTGCCATCCCACCTGGCTGCCCTGCTACCAGGCCTCTTGGGGACAACAGGATGGACAGGGACAGCAGGGCCTTCAACAGGGTGACCTGCTGCACAGGGGCTACAATTCCAAGTGCCTCCTGCCTGGAGTATTGTGGCTCCCTAGCCCAGGACGGAGCAGAGCACACGGAAGAAGGAGGCTTTGCCCAGGAAAGCAGGAATTTCAGAGCCGATGAAACCAGACCCTTCTCTGAGAAGCTGACAGGGCACATGGAGCAAGGTGTGGGATATTGGGGGGGATATCCCACCCAGTTTCAATGGGATACTGGGGGGTTTATCCACTGTGGGGAATCAGAGGTTGTACCCTCCGAATCCTTGGATCCCCTCAGCCGGACAAGACTGGGAGCACTCTGGCCTCAGACCAGTGATCTCCACAGACCCCTTCCCACCCCTGTTACCATCGGATCTTCCTCATGGCTCTCGCTGGAATCCTCGGCTTTCCTGCGCCGCGCCGATGCCAGGGCTGCCGCCGGCCGCCTCCCGGGATCTGTCACCTCCCCGGGCCTCTCTCCATCTGTGAGGGGAGCAGAGAGGGATCAGACCACAGCCCCCCATCCCAGCACCTCTTTTGGGGACACCCCTCTCGCCGGTACTGCTGGCATTGCCTACACTCCCAGGGGACAGGGACACGGAAAGGGGGGTGACACGGAAAGGGGGCCTTGGCTGCGATTCCCCTCATTCCATTTGCAATAAGCAGCTTTGCAGCAGCTCATCAGCAGCAGGTTTAATTACACCCCCCTGCAGCTCCCAGACCTTTACGTAAGAGATGTCGGGATAAAGCTGCCGGGGGTCTCGCTCCCCTTCCATCCTCAGGGATGCACCCCTGCTTCCTGCCCCTCCAAATCCCAGCTCTCCCGGAGCATCCTGCGGCTCTGCCTAGAGCACACCGCCCCCAGATATCATCCCCCCAACCATGTCCCTCCTCAACACCACGCTCACATCGAGACTTCACTCCCAGACCCGTCAGCTTCGTTACCGTGCTGAGTTAATTACCCCCAACCTTTGAGTCCCCTCTGCAGGTCACGCCCCTTTTCCTTGGGCAGGGAATTTTAAACCGCCCTCACTTCCCCCAAAACAACGGTGCAGACTTGGAAAATGTTATTTTGGGGGGGGGTGTGCATCCCCTTTCTCTGCCACCCCAAAACCAGGGTGGACGGGGGAGTTTGCAGCTCAGCCACTGCTGCTGGCGCACAGATCCACGGTTCAGTCCAGACTCAAGGGAAGCTCACAGCAATCCTTGGAGAGGTGGGTGTCCAAGAACCACCTCCACAAACACCTGTGGATCCCCAAAAACAAGCCATCCCCATGTGGCAATGAGGGGGAGCCCCAGGTGCACCGAGCAGTGATCCCCTCCCGCCATGGGAATTGCGGGAAAGGGGTCACCGAGCCACTCCCAAGGGTATGGAAAGCTGTCCCTGTCCCTCCACACCCTCCTTCCCACCACCAGCCAGTCCTGGGGGCTCCCACTCCCCAAAATGGAGCAGCCTCAGCAGCTGCCACAGCCAGGGAGGGGCTCGGGGGGCCCGGAGCCCCCCGCCACATTCCTCCCACACCATTAGTATTCCAGCGGCCGCGCAGCCGGCGTCTCCTTGGAGATGGCAGCACAAATCCCATCCCCACGGCAGGGACAGGAAATTAAGCTCTAAAGCCCCTTCTTCTGCTCTCAGCCATTCTTCAGCCCCTGGCAGCCCCAGCTTGCTCCTGGCAGCTTCCCCGGCCGTCCCCTCCCTTCACCCAGCTTCGTTCCCGCATCCATCCCTCTTCCCTCCGCCAGGAGGGTGATGGGGAGCAGCGGGACCGGAGCCAGCGCTCGTCTCCTGCACTCCACACACGGACAGCGTCATTCCCACCACACTGATCTGTGCGTTCACCACGGCCACGAGGAGCTCAGCGCTCCCAGGGGACCTGCCCGGGGGTGGGATGCAGGAGTGGCTCTGTGGTACCCACTCCGGGAGTCTCTCCCGGCCTTGGAGGAGATAAACCTGTCTCCTGTGGGATCCCGTGGGATTTGCCACAGACAAACCTCACTCTCTTCCGTGCCAGGACTGGGCCCAGTGAACTGCTGGGAGATTATTTGATATAAACTGGAGCAAAGTGGGTAAAAACCAGGAGTTAATCCAAGCTGGGTGGGCTCATCCTTGGAGCTCTCAGGACCCAAAGGCATGAGCCCCCTGCTCACTCCCCATCCCTTCTGAGGGGCTCCCACATCCAGGGAGGAGCAAGAGCAACCACAGTTCTCCAGAAAAGGCTTCTGGGCTTCCATGTAATTCCTTGGAAATTTAAATATCAGAAAGTGACTTCTGGTCAGGCTGCGGGGAACTGGGAACCAGTGCCATGGGGATAAGGGGTGGGGAGGGGCAGTGCCTTGTGCCAACGAGCATCTCTGCTCCCAAAAATCCTGAGTCCCTTTGGTCCCAACCGCAGCTCTGCAGGAGGAAAGGCTCAGGGACAGGAGAAGAGGAGGGAGATGGCAGCACTGGGAGGAAGAAGGATTCCAGTTCCTCCCAGCATCCCGCCAGAATGCACAGCAGCACTGCGGTGCCCATTCCCTCAGCCAGCCTCTCTCAAGGATCAGAGAGGGACAGGGGAAGGTCTGAGGACAGGCAGGGACCCGCTGGCTGCGGGATGGGGATGCTCAGGGAGGGGATGGAAGCACTAAAAGCTCTTCCCTGGAGCGATGCTGATGCTTGGGAGCAGCGAGGAGGGGGCAGGAAGCACAAACCATCGCACAAACCAGCTCTGAGTCACAGCAGCCTCCAGACAGGACACAGGATTCTCATCCTGGGGAGGAGGCCATGGATACGAGGGACCTACGCAGGGCACGGAGTGATGCCTCCTATGGGAGAGTGTCTCCCCGTTATCCCGGCCCTGCAACTCCGCTGGGAAGCACAGAGAGCCTTTCACATCCCACCTCCCGCCTCCTCCTCCCCAGCTCCAAACACAGCCCCTTTCTTCCATGCCGGGGTTTCTCCTGGCCCTTCTCCAAGCCCTGCGACGCGGAGGCAGGGAGGTGACATTTAAACCCCAACACAGCTGCAGCAGAGGTGGCAGTGGTGCCTCGGTGAAACCCAGAGGGGTTCCACTCCCAAATTTTCCCGGCGCAGACGCGGCCTCGGAGCGGGAGCATCCCTGCACGAGCCTCCTAACAAGATGTTAAGTGATTATAATTAGCCAGCGAGGAATCAATACCACAAATCCCTGTCAGCGCCACAGAAACACGGGACAAAAATCCTGAACACAAGCCGCAGACAGAGGAGGGTGGTGGCACGGGCTGGGTGACAGCCAGTGACACCAACGGGGCCGAGGGGAATGGGGTTTGTGACCACCACGGGGACATGGGACACCCGTGGACACCCCTGCCCTGCCTCCCTCGGGCACTGCTGCCTGCTGGGACCTGTCACTGCCTTGCTGAAGGACCTGGAGGAGCGAGGGGGATTTTTCCTGCCTCCCCCATTACTTTGCTGCTGTCTTCCCGCTCCATGACAGCCCTCTCGGCTGGAGCCATGGAAATCAATGCGGAATCGCTCCGGCTGGCGATGGAACTGCCATGAGACCACTCCAGCTGACAAACACCCACCAGGAGAGGCGGCTCCGACGCTTCCATGCTCATAATCAGGATCTCAAATCCCTCCTGGGATTGGACAGCCCCCAGACTTCCCCCATTTCCCTCACTGCGCATCCAGTGCCCTTCAGTTCCACCTGCTCCAGGCCCCAAGAGAGCTGGAGCAGCTCCCACGAGATCCTGCTCCATCCCAGCAGGGATGATGCTCACTCACAGCCCTCAGCAACAAAGATTTGCCTTCCTGGGATGCAGCCTCTGGAGAAGGTCACTGCAAAATGCTGGGAATTTTAGGGTGCACTTCATCCCAGAAACATTCCAGCCTCTGAGCTCCTCAGTGCCTGTGGGGTCACCATCCCAGTTCCAGCTTTCCAAACCTCTTTCAGCAGCTGGGTCCTCATCCAGCCAAAATCCCTGCATCCTGCCAGTGCCAGGGCCACTGACACCCCAGGGGGCTGCCAGCCCCTTCCCAAGGAGCTGCTCTGGAGAGGCTCAGCTGCAGGCACAGGGAAGCGATGGAGGGGAGATCCAGGGCAGTGCTGGGAAAGATAAAGCTGCCAAACACCAATGCAAGGAGCTCCTGCTGCTTAGGAAAAGCCATCCCTCACCTCCCCTGGATTCAAGGGACAGTTTTGGGGACCCTCCGGGTGCCAAGGCTGAGGGCAGGTGCCACCCCGAGGTGGCTCAAAGCCACTCGTGCCTCTGAAGAGCCAAATTTTTGACTCTGAATAACCCAAAACTGGCAGGTGCCAAATTTTTCCCATTGGGCACCCGAGAGGAGCAGGACATGGAGCCTGGGGCAGCCCGGCAAGGGCTTCTCATGTGGAAAAAGGGTCCCAGTGACACTCAAACCAGCCCATTACCCCAGCTCCAAATTTCCCTTTCAGCAGCAGGGATGGGACCTGCTTTCCCTGGCACTGGGACTCTGTGTGGGTCCATCCAGGGAAAGCAGCCTTTCCCAGCAGGGATAGGAGAGTGGGGTGATGCCGGGAGAAGAAAAAGCAGCTCCCAGCCCAATCCCAAATCCCATTGCCCTTCATCTTCAAAGGGCTCTTCTCATCCTCTCCCCTACCTGCCCCCGGCATCCCTGACAGAAAGGATGAACCCCACGGCATGTTGCAGCATTCCAGCCTCCCAATTATAAATCAAAGGATCTGCTGAGACGGATCCCAGAGGGACACATGATCCCGAACCTTCTCCCTCCTGCTCTCCCTGCATGCAGGACCCCCATGGATGGGTTCCTGGGGATAGCATAGCCAAGGACTGGACACAGAGCGTCTATCCCATCGCTGCCTCGGGATCAGGGGGTTTGGGGAGCTCTCTGGACCATGGCAGGGGGGTGACCCAGGCCACGCCATGTCCAGCAGGCAGAGAGAGCCCCATTTCATCCAAGCCTTTAGGACCCTTGAGTACCCATCCTGTGCTCCCCCAATCCCCAAAATCCTCCCAAAACCTCGCTCCAGCACCGCCAACACCCTCCATGCTAAATCCCAGCAAACCCCCGGCCCCACACCCTCACCGTGAGCCGCTTTAGGGTTTTATTATCATTTTCCCCAGCTTCTTTTTGGCTTTTTGATCCTTTTTCTTTTCCTTTCCACCAGGCGCATCCGCGCTTCCACCCCATTGCCTCAGCGCGGTTTCCAGCTGGGAGAGCACCGTAATGGCCTCATTATTTCCAATGAGGAATCCGCGTGTTCAATTAGGCAGAGAAGGGTAATTATCTACTTGGAGAAGATGAGGAGAAGGGGGTTATTTTATCAGGGACCAGCACAGCTCCCAGCCCAGCCCCTGGATGCTCCTGGTGTCACCAACAGCTGGGCCAAGGGGACCCCTGGGATAATTCCACTGTGCTCCCAACCCCACTTGGCTGGGTCTTCCCCACTTTAAACCCCCCAAAAGTACCTCCAAAAATCCTCATGCCCTGCACCTGCAGCCTCCAGAGCGTCCAGCTGCTCGCTGACATCCTGTTCAATGAGTAATTAACCTTTTTCCTTGTTAATTAACCAGGCAGCACCCCTGGCACAGACAGACAGGTTCTGGCTCAAGGTGGCCAAATCCAAAAGTCATCTCCAAACCCCTTCTGGTGCACAGACCCTTGGGGTGATGCTCTTCCCCCAAACCCTTGCACCAAGCTTTTCCCTTAATATTGTTTATTTCCTATTACCTCTTTGGGGTTTTTGAGTGTTTTTTTTTTTACTCCCTTTGACGTTTTTCCAACTAAAGCACCAAGTTTCTTCCTTAATAAGGTTTATTTCCTATTATCTCTTTGGGGTTTTTGAGTGAGTTTTTTTTACTCCCTTCAATGTTTTTCCAACTAAAGCACTCCCCGGCTCTCCCACTCTGGCAGCAGCAGGATGAGGGCCCATCTGTGCATGACCAAACCCTTCCCCAGCCTCCATCCAACCCCTTTCCACCACCTCGTGTCCAGTGGGAGTGGGAACTAAAGCCTGGCTTTCCCAGGTTTTAGGTGCCCACTGGAAAATCCCAGTGCAAGGAGCAGTATCTCCCTGGAGTCCTGTCCTGGACACCTGCATCCGGCTTTCCCTGGGGAATCATCCACCTCAGCCAGGGAAGGTGGCCATCCTCCCCTTGGCAAAGGGCAACCCAAACCCATCACCGGGCCAACATTTCCCCTGTCAAACCTACTTTCCCATCTCTTTTCCCACATCCCAGAGACTTTGTTCTCCACCAAAGCCCAGCACCCCTCGCTCCCAGTTTGCAGCCATTCAGCCTCGCTGGGACCCAGTGTGGGGCTGGGCATCCCCTCCGTTCCACAGCAAAACCCACGGCTTCCCTTTGGAGCATCCCGAGGAGCCGGCCGGGATGCAGGGCACGTAGGGAGAGCAGGGATCGGCACCTGGGAACATCCCGGCAGGCGGCATCCCTGTGCATCCTCCCCGCAGGAAAACCTCGGCTCACCCTGGCGCCGCTGCACCCCAGCACCCGCGGAGACCCCGATCCATGGTTTTCCCAGCCGGTTATCCACAGGGACAGCGATCCCATGCCATTTCCCCCCTGCCCGAGGCCATACATGGCCGTCCCGAACACCGGGATAACGGCGGGGCCGGGGGGAAGCGCCTCGGGATAATGGTGGGAACCCAAGGCAGCCCCTCGGGACATCTCCTCGGGAACACCGGGCAGATCCTGCGGCTTTCCCACCACGGAGGATCCCGCAGAGAGCCGGCAGCACCCGGTGCCCCCCCCCTCCCTCGGCAGCCTCATTTCCTGCCTCTCTCATTCGCATTATCCCGATTTCCCGATTTTACCATAAGGCCCAAAAATTTGCAGGATCATGCTGCTGCTCCGCTCGGAAACTTTGGGTTTTCCAGCCGAGAGGCTTTGCCAACCTCCGGGACGGCTCTAAACACCTCGGAAAAGCCTTTCTCCTCCTTCCAAAAGCACTAAATCACGTCCCCCTTCTCATTTTTTTAGGACAAAACGCGCTGGGCGAGGTCAGTCCCACCACGAACGCTACGGCTCAAGTTTCACCCAGCAAATATTCCGAGTCGCTTTGTGTCCCCCCGGGCAGCCCAGGGAAGTCTGCCACGGGAAAAACCGGGACCGACTGGACAACGGAGCCGAGCCTTAGGGCACCTGTCCCTCCGGAGCATCCCGGAATCCATCCCGGCCGCTGTCCGAGGGCGGGAGAAGAAAGGAATTTTGTTTTTGTTTTTGTTTTTTTTTTTACAGTAGAGAAGCACAGGCTGAGAAAGTGTTGGGATGGGATGGGGAGAGTTGGAAAAGGATGGGAACGTTGGGAAGGGATGGGAAAGAAGAGATTGCCCGTTTCCAGCAGCGGCGAGCGGCTATAAATGGCCTCTTTGTCATCGCAGCCAAGGCAGCGGGTGGAAAAATGAGAACGGAGCCGCTCAAGGGGGGACAATGAATGTCCCAGCAGGTTTGGGGGCCCTCCTGGGTGTCCCCTTTTCCCGAAGGTCCAACGCCGGGGCGCGGAGCACACGGAGGGGTCCTGCTCGCCCCAAACCCACGCGGGTGCTGCGGGACGCAAAGCCAGCGCTGGGAAGAGGGGGGTCCCACCCTTTAGGGAGTGCTCCGTGCCCCCAGCGTGCGAGCCCTCAAACCCCTCGGGGACCCCCAAACCCCGGGTGCTCTGATAGCCCAGTGCGGGGGGGAGCCCCGGTACCCCCCGGGGACCCCCAAACTTCAGGTGCTGCGGTACCCCAGCGTGGCGGGGGGGACCCACCACCCCTGGGGGACCTCCGGAGCCCCCCGAGACCCCGCTCCGAGGGCTAGCAGGGACACCCCCCGCCCCGTTACCTTTGCCGTAGGCGAAGGGGAGGCGCAGGGCGCGGCCCTGGCGCACCAGGCTGATGTGCAGGTAGGTGAACCAGGCGGCCGAGGTGAGCAGCGCCAGCAGTAGCAGCAGCTTCAGCTGCTTCCGGAGCTTCTTCACCGGGAGCCGCGGCATCCTGCCGCCCGCATCGCCCCTGCCGCCGCCGCCGCCACCACCACCGCCGGGCTAACCCCGGCCCATGGGGCCCCCCGCCCGTCCAGCCCGCGCGGTCCGGGCGG